>ML663568.1:8248066-8258490 GCA_007570785.1 Antilocapra americana | reverse complement strand
GCAATAAATGCTGGAGAGGATGTGGAGAAAAGGGAACCTCCACACTGTTTTCCATAGTGGCTGTACTAGTTTGCATTCCCACCAACAGTGTAAGAGGGTTCCCATTTCTCCACATCCTCTCCAGCATTTATTGCTTGTAGACTTTTGGATGGCAGCCATTCTGACTGGTGTAAAGTGGTACCTCATTGTGGTTTTGATTTGCATTTCTCTGATAATGAGTGATGTTGAGCATCTTTTCATGTGTTTGTTAGCCATTTTTAAATCTTCCTTGGAGAAATGTCAACAGATGGAGAAATGTACCGTGCTCATGGATTGGAAGAATCAATATAGTGAAAATGAGTATACTACCTAAAGCAATCTATAGATTCAATGCAATTCCTATCAAGCTACCAGAGGTCTTCTTCAAAGAATTAGAACAAATAATTTCTCAATTTGTATGGAAATACAAAAAACCTCGTATAGCCAAAGCAATCTTGAGAAAGAAGAATGGAACTGGCGGAATCAACCTACCTGACTTTAGGCTATACTACAAATCCACAGTCATTAAGACAGTATGGTACTGGCACAAAGACAGAAACATAGATCAATGGAACAGAATAGAAAGCCCAGAGATAAATCCACGCATCTATGGACACCTTATCTTTGACAAAGGAGCCAAGAATATACAATGGAGAAAAGACAACCTCTTTAACAAGTGGTGCTGGGAAAACTGGACAGCCACTTGTAAAAGAATGAAACTAGATCACTTTCTAACACCATACACAAAGATAAACTCAAAATGGATTAAAGATCTAAGCATAAGACCAGAAACTATAAAACTCCTAGAGGATAACATAGGCAAAACACTCTCTGCTATAATCCAAAGCGGGATACTCCATGACCCACCTCCCAGAATATTGGAAATAAAAACACGAATAAACAAATGGGACCTAATTAAAATTAAAAGCTTTTGCACAACAAAGGAAACTATAAGCAAGGTGAAAAGACAGCCTTCAGAATGGGAGAAAATAATAGCCAATGAAGCAACAGACAAACAATTAATCTCAAAAATTTACAAACAACTCCTGCAGCTCCATTCTAGAAAAATAAACAACCCAATTAAAAAGTGGGCCAAAGAACTTAACAGACATTTCTCCACTGGCTTTTGATGCTGTTTCTAACTTTGTTCAAGATCTTTCACGTGTGCTGCTAAAATACCTGTAGTTGCTCTAGTCTCACAGTATGCAATTAGGCCAGTCAGAAGCTTCTTTAATAATAGGTATTAAGTACTTGATGAACCAAAATGGCTATTCAAAGCCACTTTTTGTTTGCTCCTGTAATTAGGGCCTGTGCTTCCTCAGGGAGATCGGGAGAATTGAGATGTAACAGCGCCTTCTCTCCCCAACTCTTGTCATTGTTTTAACATTCAGAACACAAAATCTCTACTGCGGAGTTTTTGTAATGTTGGCGGGAGAGGAGAAGGAGAACAGTGGGAAGCTCAGCAGATCTTTAAAATATAAAATTTCTTATTCCTCTTGGAAAACCAAAAATAACTCCTGAGTTATAAACTAGAGGTCTTTGTTCTTTCTTGTTTATTCCCCCCTAAAGCTTTGGCACCATCACAACACTGCAAAGGTGGTCATTTCATATTTATTCTTTTTATTTTGTTATAAACTTCACATATTTCCACAAAGGAATAGTCTACAAACAATAATAGTAACAAAAATAAATACAGAGAACTGTCCATATAAAGAAAAAGAGAGTGAGAAGACTCTCTCATCTTGTCCTGAAAGAGAGCTTTTCTTTTCTTCCTATGAGGCCAGTAACACACTGAATCAGGCAGCATTCGCTGCAGGAAAGTCACAGGCTCAAAGCAACTCAAGAGGCCAGTCCTGTTTTCTAGCTGAGTACCTCTGCAAAGTGCAAGACAGGTACTATCCTTTGCTGAACACCAAACTCAGCCCCCTGGCAGGCCCTGGACACAGAGGGCCCTCCAGAGGCATCCCTTGCCTTGCTTTGCCTCCTTTTCCTTTTCCTCTGATAGTATTAAATACTATTTGGGGACATCTACTCTGCGCCTGTGCTTTACATTAGTTGTCCTTCTTCCTTCTCAAACCCCAAGTCACATTTTAGGAAAGTAAAACAGTTAGGGAAAGTAAAGCTCAGAGAGTATATTATTCAAGATTTCTTTTGCGGAAAAAGAAAACCCAAACTCAAATTGGCTTAAGCAGGAAGACTGTTCACTGGTTCACAAAACCAAAAAAGCCATGCCTGTGGCTGGGCTTCAGGTGTAGCTGCATCTCTGCACTCAAGTGAGCCACCAAGACACTTCTCTCTGGGCCTATTGTTTCTCTTTTCTTTTCGTATTTATTAATTTCATCTATGTGGCTGCATTGGGTCTTAGTTGCAGTGCGTGGGATCCTCTTTGTGATGTTTGGGCTTCAGTTGCAACATGTAGACTCAATCTTAATTCCCTAACCAGGGGTTGAACCCACATCCTTTGCATTGGAAGGCAGACTCTTAACCAGTGGACCACCAGGGAGGTCCCTCAGCCTTTTGTTTCTCTACTTCTTGCCGGCAAGCTCTTCTTTCCTGGTGTTGGGGAGGTGGCTGAGACAATAGAAACACTGCATTTGATGAAGTGTGGCAGCTGAAGGGGTGCTCCATTTGGATCTCCCTTGTAAAAGAACTTGCCACTCAGCCACAAGGAGCACCTTTAGCCAAGAGCCTCCAGTGGTACCACCTTCAGGATCCATGCCCTTCCTGGTCTGCTACCAATCAATTCCTGGACATGCAAGGGGTATGAGGGCCTGGGCACTTCTGCCCACTGCATAACTCCTCTAATGGACAATCTTTGTTTTAGAGTTTCCGTGGGATTGGCCAAGAATGTCAGCTCAGATTGTTTTGAGTCCCCCCTGTATCAGACATTACCCTCTCCCCTAAATAAACCTCTTGTACTCTAAGAGGAGTATCTTACTCCTTGAGAAGTTAATTGAATCATCATGTCTCATTGGCTTAATCTCCAGTAGAAACAGATGCTCTTGCTTCACACAGATCCCTTTGGATGCATTTGTAGTGATTTTCAGTGTGCTCTTCTAACACCCAGAACCTTTAGCTGTGCCCAGGTAGTGTTCTCAGAGCCCCGGAGTCAGCACTTCACCCTAACTGAATATTTAGAAGGTCCAGTCCTGTGTAATGCCCTGCTTCATTTCTTCCTCATCTAGCTGACCAATGACTGACAAGTTAAGAGTCTCAATGCCAAGCCTCTTTCCCTCCAGGTAGACCTTGTGAGAAATAACCTACCTCTCAAAGTTCCTCTGAGGGGTCAGGCTAACCCTGCCTTCCACAAAACTCTGCCTGAGATAACATCTTGCAGATCTTCTCTCCTTCTCTGCCCTGCTTCTGTACCCCAACTGCTTCCCATCTGTCCAGTTAAGTTCATTTCAGTCGCTCAGTCGTGTCCGACTCTTTGCGACCCCATAAACCCCAGCACCTCAGGCCTCCCTGTCCATCACCAGCTCCCAGAGTCTACCCAAACCCATGTTCATCGAGTCAGTCATGCCATCCAGTCTCTTATTCTCTGTCGTCCTCTTCTCCTCCTGCCCCCAATCCTTCCTAGCATCAGGGTCTTTTCCAATGAGTCAACTCTTAGAATGAGGTGGCCAAAGTATTAGAGTTTCAGCTTCAAGATCAGTCCTTCCAATGAACACCCAGGACTGATCTCCTTTAGGATGGACTTGTTGGATCTCCTTGCAGTCCAAGGGACTGTCAAGAATCTTCTCCAACACCACAGTTCAAAAGCATAAATTCTTCGGCACTCAGCCTTTTTCACTGTCCAACTCTCACATTCATACATGACTACTGGAAAAACCATAGCCTTGACTAGATGGACCTTTGTTGGCAAAATAATGTTTCTGCTTTTCCATATGCTATCCAGGTTGGCCATAACTTTCCTTCCAAGGAGTAAGTGTCTTTTGATTTCATGGCTGCAATCTCAATCTACAATGATTTTGCAGCCCCCAAAAATAAAGTTAGCCACAGTTTCCACTGTTTCCCCATCTATCTGCCATAAAGTGATGGGACCAGATGCCATGATCTTAGTTTTCTGAGCTTTAAGCCAACTTTTTCACTCTCCTCTTTCACTTTCAGCAAGAGGCTTTTTAGTTCCTCTTCACTTTCTGCCATAAGGGTGGTGTCGTCTGCATATCTGAGGTTATTGATATTTCTCCCGGCAATCTTGATTCCAGCTTGTGCTTCATCCAGATCAGCATTTCTCATGATGTACTCTTCATATAAGTTAAATAAGCAGGGTGACAATATACAGCCTTGACGTACTCCTTTTCCTATTTGGAACCAGGCTGTTGTTCCATGTCCAGTTCTAACTGTTGCTTCCTGACCTGCATACAGGTTTCTTCAAGAGGCAGGTCAGATGGTCTGGTATTCCCATCTCTTGAAGAATTTTCCACAGTTTATTGTGATTTACACAAAGGCTTTGGCATAGCCAATAAAGCAGAAGTAGATGTTTTTCTGGAACTCTCTTGCTTGTTCAATGGTCCAGCAGATGTTGGCAATTTGATCTCCGGTTCCTCTCTCTTTTCTAAAACCAGCTTGAACATCTGGAAGTTCATGGTTCACGTACTGCTGAAGCCTGGGTTAGAGAATTTTGAGCGTTACTTTACTAGTGTGTGAGATGAGTGCAATTGTGTGGTAGTTTGAGCATTCTTTGGTGTTGCCTTTCTTTAGGATTAGAATGAAAACTGACCTTTTCCAGTCCTGTGGCCACTGCTGGCTTTTCCAAATTTACTGGCGTATTGAGTGCAGCACTTTCACAGCATCATCTTTTAGGGTCTGAAACAGCTCAACTGGAATTCCATCACTCCACCAGCTCTGTTTATAGTGATGCTTTCTAAGGCCCATTTGACTTCACATTCCTGGATGTCTGGCTCTAGCTGAGTGTGAGTGATCACACCATCATGATTATCTGAGTCGTGAAGATCTTTTTTGTACAGTTCTTCTGTGTATTCTTGCCACCTCTTCTTTATATCTTCTGCTTCTGTTAGGTCCATACCTATCTGTCCAAGGATTCCTTATTACACTGCTTTCATGTGAATCCTCCTCTAAGGGTGTGCTTCCCAACCAAGAACCACAGCTGAGGCCACAGCAACTGTCAAGTGGCTCTCTCCTGTGGAACAGTCCTTCTGGGTCCTCTTCTGCTTTTTGCTCCATCTGGCCTATGAGTGCTAGCTGCTTCCAACTGTCACTAACTCTAGAGTGCTTTCCTGGCCTTGATTGTTTCCCTGAGTCCCTTCCCATCCTCTCTGAGTAAACCTTTCATTTAACTCTCCCCAGGCACCCCCTTTGAAGCATGCTACCTGCTTCCTACAAGACTCCTGAGTCATAAATGTGACCATTCCAGGATTTCTTTATAAAAGATTATCATCTACGAAATTCATAATAACCTAGAGGTGTGAGATGAGACACAAATTTTATATTGTGGAATGATTGAAAATTCAATCCGTTTGATTCTTGACTGTATGTATAATAAGGTAAATTAGAGATAATATCAAAAGCCTGATTTTAAGATTCTTCCAAATGATAGAGGTAATGACCTCCTACCTCCTTTTGGCTCTCAAAATGCCCTTCAGTGGGAAACAGCAAGTAAACAACTTGCAGAAGATGACATCTGGCACTAGATGGCAGTCAGACCCACTGGGGCTGCTGCTCACAAAAGCCACGGACAGTTCAAGGCTTCCTGGCCCTGCAGGTTTGATTCACACAGTCCAGCAAAAAGCCAATTTGCCTGCCAGCTCTCCACTCTTAAATCAGGGTTATTCCACATTCCTCCAACATAGAAGCAGCCTGTGGTTTTTCAGAACCTTGGGCCAGGGCCCAGGAAGATTCCTATGTGTATCTCCTTCTATCGGTCCTCCCTCAATGCATCTATTGCTAGACACTTGTCTTGTTGTATCTCACTGTTCGCCGAACCCACGGTAGTCAAGGCGAGAGCGGAGAAGCTGGAAGAAAACTCAAGGAGCCATAGGAACTGCAAACATGTTTATCTTCTCCTGACTGGCACAGCAGCTGAAGCAGCAGACATGTGGTATTCGCTCCTAGTTGACCCAGCAGACACAGCCATGGGACAGCACGAGGGCTCTTCAGGTGGGGCTTACACAGGCAAACGGAACAAAAGTGGCCTGGCCAAGTGAGCACACTGTGATGCGCATATGCAGTGCTATAAGTGATCTCAACTGTTGCATAACCGTGTATTTACAAAACATGGAGCGAGAGGCTGTGGGGTGAGAAAGCCTGACCACCGCTATCGTGGCTAATTTGTAATTTGTTTGCTTACAACACTCAAGGGCTTCCCTGGTGGTTCAGCTGGCAAAGAATCTGCCTGCAGTGCGGGAGACCTGGGTTTGATCCTTGGGTTGGGAAGATCCCCTGGAACAAGGAAAGGCTAACCACTCCAATATTCTGGCCTGGGGAATTCCATGGACTGTATAGTCCATGTCAACGTTCATGCTTGCCATCTCCTGTTTGACCACTTGCAATTTGCCTTGATTCATGGATCTAACATTCCAGGTTCCTATGCAATATTGCTCTTTACAGCATCAGATCCTGTTTGTGTCACCAGTCACATCCACAACTGGCTGTTGTTTTTGCTTTGACTCCATCCATTCATTCTTTCTGGATTATTTCTCCACTGATATCCAGTAGCCTATTGGGCACCTACCAACCTGGGGAGTTCATCTTTCCGTGTCCAATCTTTTTGCCTTTCCATACTGTTCATGGGGTTCTCAAGGCAAGAATACTGAAGTGGTTTGCCATTCCCTTCTCCAGTGAACCACATTCTGTCAGATCTCTCCAACATGACCCATCCCTCTTGGGTGGTCCCACATAGCATGGGCTTAGTTTCATTGAGTTAGACAAGGCTGTGGTCCGTGTGATCAGATTGGCCAGTTGTCTGTAATTGTGGTTTCAGTCTGTCTGCCCTCTGATGCCCTCTCTCAGTGCCTACCATCTTACTTGGGTTTCTCTTACCTTGGACATGGGGGTACCTCTTCACAGCTGCTCCAGCAAAGCACAGCCGCTGCTCTGTACCTTGGACGTGGGGTATCTGGCAAGATGGCAAGAGTGAACGTTGACTGGAATGGGGAAATTTAACTCAGATGACCATTATATCTACTACTGTAGGCAGGAATCCCTTAGAAGAAATGGAGTAGCCATCATAGTCAACGAAAGAGTCTGAAATGCAGTACTTGGATGCAATCTCAAAAATGACAGAATGATCTCTGTTCATTTCCAAGGCAAACCATTCAATATTATGGTAATCCAAGTCTATGCCCTGACCAGTAATGCTGAAGAAGTTGAAGTTTAATGGTTCTATGAAGACCTTTTAGAACTAACACCCAAAAAAGATGCCCTTTTCATTATACAGGACTGGAATGCAATAGTAGGAAGTCAAGAAACACCTGGACTAACATACAAATTTGCCCTTGGAGTACAGAATGAAGCAGGGAAAAGGCTAATAGTTTTGCCAGGAGAATGCACTGGTCATAGTAAACGCCCTCTTCCAACAATGCAGGAAAAGACTCTACACATTGACAACACCAGATGGTCAACACTGAAATCAGATTGATTATATTCTTTGCAGCCAAAGATGGAGAAGCTCTATACAGTCAGCAAAAACAAGACCAGGAGCTGACTGTGGCTCAGATCATGAACACCTTAATGCCAAATTCAGACTTATATTGAAGAAAGTGGGGAAAACCACTAGACCATTCAAGTATGACCTAAATCAAATCCCTTACGATTATACAGCAGAAGTGACAAATAGATTTAAGGAGCTAGATCTGATAGAGTGCATAATGAACTATGGATGGAGGTTCATGACATTGTACAGGAGACAGGGATCAAGACCATCCCCCAGAAAAAGAAATGCAAAAAAGCAAAATGGCTGTCTGAGGAGGCCTTACAAATAGCTGTGAAAAAGAAGAGAAGTGAAAAGCAAAGGAGAACAAGAAAGATATTCCCATCTGAATGCAGAGTTCCAAAGAATAGCAAGGAGAGATAAGAAAGCCTTCCTTAGCCCCTTTTGTCCCTGGTCTCCTCCTGACCAGACAGATGGCCAGAGTGCCCCGACTGGACGCAGATGCTCCACTCTGGATTCCTGACCAACTGATTGGTCACCATGGACAGATATCCCCCAACATTACGCAACTTTCCGAGGAAGAGGCCAAGATCACTGCTGCTCCTTCCTCACCCCCCGCCACATCGGAATTCTCCTCCACCTCAACCAGCATCCCCGCCTCCTGAGGATACCGATCCACCGATAGAGAAAATGGCACGAATGACGTTACAAAAAAGTCAACAGAGACCACCGCACGACCAACCCCAGCCTCGGCCCAGACAATCAAAACCCAGACCACTTGCTGCATCTACTCGTGCTGCTGACCTTCCAACCTGGGGCCAAACCGAGAGACTCTCACTAGAGGCTGAGAAATTCCTCAAAGGACAAGGGGGCCTGAAAAGACCAGAGACTGTCTTTGTTGTTATGCTTGCTTTGCTTGTCTGTCAGGTAATATCATGTAATGCTACTACGGGGAACACTTACTGTGCTTATTTTCCCTGTTGCTTGTAAAGGTCGCCTCTATTACTATCGCTGCTCTCTCTCTCTCTCAACAAGTACATACTGCTGAACATGTCAATCAGCTCTCAAAAAAATATCTCCCTAGCCTTGGCTGCCCAAGAGATAACAGACAGAAAGTTAGAAGCTAAGGTAGATGCTTTAGAAGAAGCAGTCCTACGTATAGGTCAAGAGCTTACAGCTTTAAAAGTAAGATTGTCTCTCCGGTGTCACGTAGAATACAAATAGATTTGTGTTACTCCTCTAAAAGTCAATCAGTCAGTGTATTCTTGGGACCTAATACAAAACCATGTCCTTGGGATATGGAATCAGTCAGACGTTAGTCTAGATTTAACTAAATTGCATAAAGAAATCCAAGATATAGGCCGGTCAGAGTTAGACTATTCTGTCGCTGGCATAGCTGACTCTTTCTTTAAAAGTGTCTCTGATTTCGTCTCCCATAAGAGCCTCCTCCTGATATTGATAAATATAGGAACAATTATTGCTGTGGTTCTAATAGTTTTCCTTCTGTTTCCAGTCATCGTCAGAATCCTATGCAAGAGCATAAAAGAAGTCTCCCTTGAACTCCATACTGCCATCTTAAAAAACAAAAAAGAGGGAGATGCCAGGAGCCGTCAGGATGCCCCCTCACTCGGATGACAAAGTCATGAGACTGAGAAGGAAACTGCAAAGTGGATTTTCCTTTGGGGCATCCCAAGGCAAGGCCCCTCCTAGTATTTTTCTTGGGAAGTTCTGTTTATGCTCTGAACATTAGCACATCTCAGTAGGTCAGTCTCAGTTAGAAAAAATTCATCCTGAGATAATTCCCTCAGACCTTATTTCCCTCCTACTGGTTACTGGGGAGTTTACCAAGAGTTCTCTGGGGGTCATGGCAAAGCCACCACCAGAAGGGCTCGTACTTGGGTCACCTTTCCACATCCCACTCCCCCGACCACTCCACAGAAGAGGCTCCCTTCCTTGTAAAAACCAGACTGGAATGGGACTTAAGAATGCTCATAACTGTGGCCAGCATAGTTGGAGACACTGATTGCTTTAGGGTAGTGTAGAAATAAGAATTCCTTTTAGTAGTTGTAAGGTTAATAGGGTTTCATTGTTAAAGCAGTGCTGCTAAACTGTCTCTTTGTCTTCTTTTCTCTTTTCTTGTAAAAACCAAAATAGGTTAATAGAACAAAACAGTTTCAAGCTTAAGCCCCTCTTTCTAGCTTCTACATAGTTGCACCTTGTCAGGGAACATTTGGCAGGAGGCTTCCTGTGTCAATTCCTGAATATTCAGAGATGAGTGGAGAGGCACACCTTTTCCAGGGACAAAAGAAATGCATACATTCTTAAAGTATAGCAACCATTTACAGCCTTCTTCCCTCTCTGATATGGAAAGTAAGTTCTTTACAACCCCCTCTTTTTGAGATAGATTCTAGCCCTATGTTTCCTGGATAAGTTGCTGAAAAGGCTATCTTGTAAGACAGTGAATATTTGCCCGCATTATGCTAAATAAAGGTATGCTAGAGACATTCAAATGGTAAACATACTATTATTAAGTCTGATTATGCAAAAATCTGACCTTTTGTAAAGAAGATGAGCTTAATGTAAAAGTTGTTGATGGTAGGCAGAAAACAAAAGTTTGCATAAAATAGTTGTGATGTAATGGGGATGTTCTTTGGCTATAAAACTGTAAGCTAACAAAAATAAAGTGAGAGACTTCTCCACCGCCTTTTGGAGAGACTTCTCCATCACCTCACAAAACTAACAGCAATAAAGAGAGACTGCTTCATCACCACAAAAAAAAAAAAAAAAAAAAAAA
>ML663568.1:8013333-8247966 GCA_007570785.1 Antilocapra americana | reverse complement strand
GTGCAAAGATGGGCTCAATAAAGGACAGAAATGGTATGGACCTAACAGAAGCAGAAGATATTAAGAAGAGGTGGCAAGAATACATAGAAGAACTGTACAAAACAGATCTTCACAACCTAGATAATCATGATGATGTGATCACTCACCTAAAGCTAGATGTCCAGGAATGTGAAGTCAAATGGGCCTTAGAAAGCATCACTACAAACAGAGCTAGTGGAGGTGATGGAATTCCAATTGAGCTATTTCAAACCCTTAAAGATGATGCTGTGAAAGTGCTACACTCAATATGCCAGCAAATTTTGAAAACTCAGCAATGGCTACAGGACTGGAAAAGGTCAGTTTCATTCCAATCCTAAAGAAAGGCAATGCCAAAGAATGCTCAAACTTCCACACAATTGCACTCATCTCACATGCTAGTAAAGTAATGCTCAAAATTCTCCAAGCCAGGCTTCAGCAATATGTGAACCATGAACATCCAGATGTTCAAGCTGGTTTTAGAAAAAGCAGAGGAACCAGAGATCAAATTGCCAACATCTGCTGGATCATTGAACAAGCAAGAGAGTTACAGAAAAACATCTACTTCTGCTTTATTGACTATGCTAAAGCCTTTGACTGTGTGGATCACAATAAACTGAAAAATTCTGAAAGAGATGGGAATACCAGACCACCTGACCTGCCTCTTGAGAAACCTGTATGCAGGTCAGGAAGCAACAGTTAGAACTGGACATGGAACAACAGCCTGGTTCCAAATAGGAAAAGGAGTACGTCAAGGCTGTATACTGTCACCCTGCTTATGTAACTTAGATGCAGAGTACATCATGAGAAATGCTGATCTGGATGAAGCACAAGCTGGAATCAAGATTGCCGGGAGAAATATCAATAACCTCAGATATGCAGACGACACCACCCTTATGGCAGAAAGTGAAGAACTAAAGAGCTTCTTGATAAAAGTGAAAGATGAGAGTGAAAAAGTTGGCTTAAAGCTCAACATTCAGAAAACTAAGATCATGGCATCTGGTCCCATCACTTTATGGCAGATAGATGGGGAAACAGTGAAAACTGTGGCTGACTTTATTTTTCTGGGCTCCACAATTACTGCAGATGGTGATTTCAGCCATGAAATTAAAAGATGCCTGCTCCTTGAAAGGAAAGTTATGACCAACCTAGACAGCATATTAAAAAGCAGAGACATTACTTTGCCAACAAAGGTTTGTCTAGTCAAGGCTATGGTTTTTCCAGTGGTCATGTATGGATGTGAAAGTTGGACTATAAAGAAAGCTGAGTCCCAAAGAATTGATGCTTTTGAGGTTTGGTGTTGGAGAAGACTCTTGAGAGTCCCTTGGATTGCAAGAAGATCCAGCCAGTCCCTCCTAAAGGAGATCAGTCCTTGGTGTTCATTGGAAGGACTGATGTTGAAGCTGAAACTCCAATACTTTGGCCACCTGATGCAAAAAGCTGACTCATTTGAAAAGACTCTGATGCTGGGAAAGATTGAGGGCAGGAGGAGATGGAGACGACAGAGGATGAGATGCTGGATGGCATGACTGACTCGATGGACATGAGTTTGGGTAAACTCCGGGATTAGTGATGGACAGGGAGGCCTGACGTGCTGGGGTTCATTGGGTCTCAAAGAGTCAGACATGACTGAGTGACTTTCACATCTACGACACTCAAACACTGATGCAGACCCAAGGGTCTGGGTCCATGGGAAAGAAACTGTAGAACACAGAACCTGAGGAGGAATCCCTCCTGGTGCTCGAAATATTGGTGTGTTTGGGTGATGCTCTTCCTGGCTCAATGTCCTCCTCAATTGCTTTAGCAGGCCTCCCCTACTACCTTTGGATATAGCAAACAAGTGACATTAGTTAAAATCATTATATTAAATGAGACCTTTTAGGGAATTCCCTGCCAATCCAGTGTTTAGGACTCTGTACTTTCACTGCTGAGGGCCCAGGGTTCAATCCCTGGTCAGGGAACTAAGATCTCCAAAAGCCACGTGGTATAGCAAAAAAAAAAAAAGAGAGAGAGACACTTTAAGTTGCAAGTAACTGAAGCCCTATGAAAATGAGCTTAAGCCAAATAAAGAGAATTGTTTAGTCACTAGACTTAAGGGCCATACATATGTGAATTTAGTCACAGCTGTATCTACATGAGTTTCAGGCATGTCTGGATTCAGGTGCTAAAGAAAAGAATTATCAGTAATCTGTCTCGATCCACCTTTTCTTTTCTCTTTTGAGCACAAACTCCCAAGTGCTCAAAGAAAGAAATGTATTGCTCCATAGTTCTGCCAAGATACCTAGACTAATCACATGAGAGAGGGCCTGAGAGAAGACGTAGCCAATTTGTTTAGGTCAAGCACCCATTGCTAGAAAGAGGCATAGGTCAGGATTAAAATGAGAGGCTTGGATTTCCAAGGAAAAAAACTGAAGTACTCTCACTTGAACAAGGTACACGGGACAAGCCAAGTCAGCAGAAGCCCGTGATGACCAGGCAGCTACAAGTTCCGTTTCCCCTTCACTCTTTCACTTAACTATTGACTCATTCAGTACACCTGCTAACTTTCCCTCTCCATTCCTGCCAGGGTGAAAGTCCTGAGTTTTCAAGGACTCCTACCACACAGTTTTCTAACATCCTGTTCTTTTCCTTCAAAGCACTGATCAGTTCAAGATTATGTAGTGACATGTATGATTATTCATCTAGAATGTATCTTTCCTCTAGATTTCGATACCTGTAGATCCTCGCACAGTGATTGACACATAGTAGGTACTCAGTAAACATGTGCTCATTCATTGATTTTTATATTATCTATTAGGGGACAGCAAGCCCAACCAGAAATGGCCCACCTGGCTTCTATCCTAATGATGGAGACAAGTAAAGCAGTGTTCACAGTCCAGCTGCAGTGATTTCTGCAAGAGTGGTGGACTCAAGGGAGCCTGGGAAAGGGATGTCTAAATCAGAGTAGTCCAGGGAATTTCCCTGAAGAGTCATCATGTTGACTTAACTTTAGAAAAATAAGAAGGCTTATGCAGGAAGATGAAGATGCCCTCAGAAGCACATCGAAAGACGAGAGAATGTGACATAGCCTGATGTAGTCTCAGTCTCAGAGCACTGACCCTTCAGGACAGGGGTAACCGTATCAGAATTATCTCTTTTAGCTAAACCAACCCCTTTTTAAAAAGAAAGAAAATAAAAGGGGATGGCATCAAAAGCAGAATTTTTTGGATCAAAAAGCTAGCTTAAAAGAATATGGAGAAGCCCTCTGATTATAATAGCACCTGTCAGGGCAACTGCCAATAGTAGGCCCTCAACAAATATGTGATTACCTGGATGAAAGTCATTGGAATTGGTATATTTCACTTGAAACAGAAAACAAAACCAACCTGGGATATGGCCTGTTAAGAATCCAAGCAAACTGCTGAATGAAATAAAAGGCAAAAAAAAAAAAATACTGTAAAGCAAGATTTATATAACCCTATCTGTGTGGAATAAAAATGTGCCCAGTTTCACATGCCGTTCGTTTGCTGCCAGGATCAGAGATTGTTGCTGAGAAAGGGGTGGGAGGAGGCTGTTGGGGGAAATCACATGCCAGGCCAAAAAACAGGGACAGAGAATTCAACGTTTAGGGGTTTGAAAAGAAGGCTTGGAACACAAGCCTCTTTTGTTTCTCAGGCTTCTCTTAATTGCCATGTTTGAGATCTGGGATTTATGATGGAAGTGCTATTCAAAATGACAATTTCCACTTCATTATAAACAAAGTTCAATCACAGTCCCCAGTCTTCCCTTAAGTTGTGTTACCCTAAAACCAGTGGGTGTCCAGCCAAAAGACACAACAAAGCCAAAGACAGAGAAGGAAGGATTTATTATTGCTTGCAGCAAGGAGAACTCCAGGGCTCTTTCCCAAAGCAGTGTCTCCCTTAACAGCAATATTGGGGAAGTTTTAAGCTAAGGGTACATGCATATTCATGAAGGGGCTTGGGAAATAAGCAGAGTCCAAGTTTCAGTTGAATGAAGTCAGGAGGGTTAGAAAAGGTCAACATCATCATCCCTCAGGTTCCAGTTTATCTGGTGGTTGAGCACTTCAGGCTAATCTTTACTATTGAAACAGAATTGGAAGTCTTTGCAACTGATACCTTTGCTATTGCCAAGATTCTCTTGCCAGATAACAGTTGTTTGTTTCTGCATTCTTTTGTTCTCTTAAGATCATTAATTAGAGATTTGTTCAAGGACAAGCATTGTGGCCAGGATTAAATCACCAAATGTGTGTGTGTGTGTGTGTGTTCAGTCTTGTCCTACTCTTTGCAAACCTGTGGACTGTAGCCCGCTAAGCTCCTCTGTCCATGGGGTTTTTCAGGCAAGAATACTAGAATGGGTAGAGTGGATTGCAATTTCCTGCTCCGGGCATCTTTCTGACCCAGGGATCAAACCCGTATCTCTTGCATCTCCTGCATTGGCAGTAGGATTCTTTACCACTGCGCCACATGGGAAGCCCATAACAAAATGACTTCAGCCAAAAATGGTTTCCCTTCTGTCAAAAAAGCCATACCTGGTTCTCTTTCTCCAAGGACTCCCCCATCAACTTATAGTTGCAACCTGAGTCATTTATGGAATGGCTGTGTTAAGAGGAAAGGAGAATTATAAATAAAATCAGTGTGTTTTGTCACAAATTGAAGCAATGGCTGCTCCCCAGGGTGGTAGCAAAATCAAGAATCAGAGTCTAAAGTTTAGAACAATGTTTGTGAATCATCTCACTCATTGCGAATCTCACAATGAATTGTTCCCCCTGGCATTCAGCAATTAGGCCCTTACCTCCAGATCTCTGTGAACTACCTCCAAGTATGCAAATACACTGAACCTGGAAGCTCTTCATTCCAAACTAAGCTTTTGAAAGGGACCTCTTCCAGTTACTGTATCACTGCCTTAGGCCAAAGAACCCTACCCTCTTTGTTCAGTACTTGCTATACAGAGAATTTTTCTTACTCTCCCCTCCAGATCATTAAATCTCTCTCAATAATAGCAAAGACTTCTCTGGATCTTGTCCCAAGCCAGTCACTCTTATAAGTGTTGCTGTTTTTTTGTTTTAAGTGTTGCTGTTGTTTTGTTCAGTAGTGTCCGACTCTTTGCAGGGATCAAACCTGGGTGTCCTGCATTGGAGGCAGGTTCTTTACCATCTGAGCTACCAGGGAAGCCTCTAAGTGCTGTATGCATAGTTAATTAATTTGATGTCACAACAATCTTGTGGGGGATGTGCTATCATCCCCTACTTTTCAGATAAGAAAGCTGAGGCCAGAGGTTTGTTAACTTGCCCAGGGTCATACAGCCCTTAAATGGCAAAGCCAATATTAGAACCAAAGTCATTTGGCTCCATAGCCCACATTCTCAACCAATATGATGCCTCATAAGAAGGGGTGCAAAATAAGCAGAGGTGAGCTAGCCTTTGTCATAACCCACTCTGTTAACCATGCCTGATTCCCTCCTCCTTCCCTCTTCATTCAAGGGATTCTGAAGAAGATGCTAACCTTGACCAGGCATGAGCCAATCATCCATGTTCCTGCCTCAGTAACTGGCTCAGGGCTGCTCCGGTGACCGAATCAGTCAGTGAGTCTAGGCCAGACTTTCCTGAGGCTTGGAAGGGAGGCCTTTAAGGGGGAGTCAACAAACAGAAAACAGAACAAAGAGAGGGACCCACAGCACAGGACCCCAGGGGCACTGCCAAAAGCACACAGTGCTGGACTCAAGCCACACAACAAAATGAGGCTCTCTGGAGTTGGCAAAGCGTATTGCCAAGACTTGATCTGAGCCCCGAATCCAGTAATTCCTGAAGTGCCAAGCACCTCTACAGTTCTTAGTTCCATGAGTCAACAATGTATCCCTTCTTAAAACCCAGTGTAATGGACTTTCCTGGTCGAAAGTGAAAGTTGCTCAGTCTTGTCCCACTCTTTGTGACCCCATGGACTATACAGTCAATGGAATTCTCCAGGCCAGAATACTGGAGTGGGTACCCTTTCCCTTCTCCAAGGATCAAACCCAGGTCTCCCTCATTGCAGGCAGATGCTTTACCAGCTGAGCCACAAGGGAAGCCCAGGAATACTGGAGTGGGTAGCCTATCCCTTCTCTAGAGGATCTCCCTGACCCAGGAATTGAACTAAGGTCTCCTGCATTGCAGGCAGATTCTTTACCAATTGAGTTATCAGGGAAGCCCTTCCTGGTGGTCCAGTGGTTAAGAATCTGCTTTCCAATGCAAGGGACATGGGTTTGATCCCTGGTCTGGGAACATACCACAAGTCACGGGGCTACTAAGCCCATGTGCCACTACTACTGAGACCGCACTCTAGAGCCTGAGAGCCACAACTCTTGAAGTCTGTGCACCCTAGAGCTGACGCTTTGCATCAAGAGAAACCACTGCAATGAGAAGCCCCTGCACTGCAATGAAGTAGACCCGCTGCACTCGCCACAGCTAGAGAAAGCCCACTGCAGCAACAAAGACCCAGGAAAACAAAAAATGATAAATAAATAATACACAAAAAATTTTAATTAAAAAGAAAGCCAATGTGGGACTTCCCTGGTGATCCAGTGGTTAAGAATCTGCCTGCCAATGCTCGGGACATGGGTTCAATTCATGGCCTGGGAAGATTCCATATGCCACGGGGCAGTTAAGCCCATCGGCCACAACTACTGAGCCTATGCACCACAAGAGAAGCCACCACAATGAAAAACCTGAGCACTGCAACTAGAGTAGCTCCCATTCACACCTAAAGAAAGCCTGCACACAGCAACAAAGATCTAGCGTAGCCATAAATAGACATTTTTTAAATAAATAAAAAGTCAATGTGAGTATGATTTTCTGCAACTTGAATCAGAATGCACCCTAATTAAAACAATCTCAATAAACCTTGTGATGGCTAGGTCAAAACGTCCATTAGTTACCAATGCTATGATGAAACAGTAGTCTTGCTGATCAGAGATGAATCATCCCCTCAAGGTGCCCATCCCACTAGAAAACAGAGAAAAGGCTAAATTCCTAACATTCCCAACCATTCTCAAGTTTTACATTTTTGTACAAATGGAGGACAAGAACAGCTCAAATAATTCTCCAAAATAGTTGTTAATGGATTCACTTTTCTAACTACATTTGACTCTGGTTAATGTTAAAATGACTTTAAACACTCTTCAGCAAGGCAGAGAGTCATGGATCAGAAGTCTGTTGAAGGGGCAAAGTCAACCAGGCATCAAGAAGAAAAAGGCAGGAGACTTGTGTTGGTGAGGAGTGTCCAAACAGGACTTTAGCCTTATGTATGTGTGGATCTCTTATAAAGGAATGCATTTGTAAATTATTTGTTCATAAATAAAAATTAACTTTAAAATAGATAGGGTTAGAGACTTCCCTGACAGTTCAGTAGTTAAGACTCCACACTTCCACCGCAGGGGGCACAGGTTTGTTCTCTGGTTGAGAAAAGAAGATCCTACATGCTGTGCCATGTGGCCAAAATTTTTTTTCATTAAAAATTAAAAAAAAATAAATAAATAGGTTTAAAGGACAAGTGCAATTGCATGATCCTAGATGAGTGTTTAGGTTTGTTTTCTTTTTAATAATGGAACTCGTCAAATGAAACATTACATGAAACACTGTAGTGAGCATCTGTTGGGTTTCTCCTTCTTTGGTATAGAATTTTAAAAACATGATAGCTTGCCTTCTGGGAAATATTTTCTCCTCTTCACACCTAAATGTGAGTCAGGTACTTGGTACTTGGTCCTTGTCTGGCCATGGAAGCAAATATAATATTTGCTTCCTGAACTCTCTTGGCTTTTTCGCTCCCTAACAATACTAGAAAGACAAAGCAGCTGTGTTGCAGGAAGAGGGACCCCTTCCAGAGCCCCAAAATAGGCTCTTGTCTAACACTGCAAATGAAGTGTCTGAGGAGACACATCTGCTGACAAAGCAACAGACCTTATTGGGAAGTGATGTCCATGCTGAGAGCGGTAGGATAAGAGAACCCAGAAGAACTGTTTTGCCACATGGTTCACAGTCTCAGGTTTTATGGTGATGGGATTAGTTTCCAGGTTTGCCCGGAGCCCTCTCAGGATGCCGCAGGATGCCCTCTCACCTGGATGACAAGGTCAGGAGACTGAGAAGGAAACTGCAAAGCGGAATTTCCTTCGGGGCATCCCAAGATTGATGTACTTATCATGATTGAATGAAGTATGCTGAAGACATTCAAATGGTAAACATACTATTGTTAAGTCTAATTATGCAGAAATCCGACCTTTTGCAAGGAAAATGAGCTTAACATTAAAGTTGTTGATGGTAGGCAGGAAACAAAAGATTGCATAAAATAGTTGTGATGTAATGGGGATTTTTTTGGCTATAAAACTGTAAACTAACAAAAATAAAGTGAGAGACTTCTCCATCACCTTACAAAACTAACAGCAATAAAGAGAGACTGCTCCATCACCACACATCGACTCAGCTCAGTTCTTCCGCCGATGCCACTCATCCCTCAAGACCCCCGGACCCCGCTGGGGCTGGACCCCGGCACAGGTTGTCTTTGGCCAATTATTATGACTCAGGGTCCTTCCTGGTGGTGCACGCATTGCTCAGCCAAGATGGACACCAGCAAGGATTCTGCGAGGTGGTAGGACAGGTGGCCTCTCCTTTTGACCTTTCCTGAACTCTTCCAGTAGGTGGTAGCTTATTAGTTCCATGTTCCTTACCAGGACCTCCTGCTGTAAAATAACTCATGCAAATGGCTACTATGGTGCCTGGCCAGGGTGGGCAGTTTCAGTCAGTGCGCTTCCCCTAACAGTAGCATGGTTTTTTAAATCTCTCTGAATCGTCTCCCCAACAAAAAGAAAAGAAAAGAAAAAAGCAGACAGAGCAACTAGATGGTAAACCCCCAGACTATGGACAACATCTACAACAAGGCCAGGTGGCAAGGTTGAAGTCCAAAATACAGGAGAGGGAGAACAACCGCTACCACTGAAACCCTGCAATTCAGAGTGGGACTCGAACCTATGGCTTTTTAACTGAGATCACACACCTGGTTCTCAGGACTTAAAGCAGCTCAGGTGCTTGACGTCTCATTTCAGAAAGTGAAAGACAAACTGATAGGTAAGAAGTGGACTTATTTAGAGAGAAACACATTCCACAGAGTGTGGGCCATATCCCAAGGTGAGAGAGTGCCAAAATATGGCGTAATTAGCTTTGCATGCGCTGGGTAATTTCATAGGCTAACGAGTGGGGGTATTATGCCAACAGTTTTGGGGAAGGGGGCAGTGAGATTTCCAGGAATTGGGCCACCACACACTTTTTGGTCTTTTATGGTTAGCCTTTGAACTGTCATGGCACTGGTGGGTGTGTTGTTTTTCATAGTCTAATGTATTACAGTGAGCTTACGATGAGGATCCACAAGGTCCCATGGAAGTCCAATCTGCCACCATCTTGGACCCAGATGGTTCTAATCAGTTTTTGTCATGTCCTATGTCTATGTCATTCTTTTAAAACTTATGATCTATCCCTTTCCCTCCTGTTTCACCAGCACTATAAGATCTGTGGGATATTTACATTTATGCAGAAGAAAGCACAGGGAAGAAACAGGGCATCTGATGGGCCAGCGAAAGTGTTTTCATAGGAAGGCAGAATGGGCTGCTTTGAGCAAAGCAATTAAAGCAACAAGCCTTTTCCCTGCTCCAATACTGAATGAGTGCAAAGGGTCTCTGGCTCAAAAGATGCAAGATATCACAAGTTAACATAAGAACTAGAAAATTATAGCAATCAAGCAATAAATCTCAGGAAAAATTAAGAATAAAAGTTATCTCAGAAATGAAACTAGGCGACAGTCAGGCCATGGGGGCCTCCGAGCCACCAGCCCCGCCACGGAGAGGTCACGGCGCTAGGCCTCCGCCTCCATTGCAGCGAGGTCGGAACGCCAGGCTGCATCGTGACCTACTGCCGGCAGGAAGGGAAGGATAGAATCATATTTGTGACCAAAGAAGACCATGAGACTCCAAGCAATGCAGAGCTGGTGGCCGACGATCCCAATGATCCGTACGAGGAGCATGGACTAATCCTGCCAAACGGAGACATCAACTGGAACTGCCCGTGCCTCCCGGGGATGGCCAGTGGCCCGTGCGGGGAACAGTTCAAGGCAGCCTTTTCCTGCTTCCACTACAGCAAGGAGGATGTCAAGGGGTCAGACTGTGTGGACCAGTTCCGGGCTATGCAGGAATGCATGCAGAAGTACCCAGACCTCTACGTCCAGAAGGAGGAGGAGAAGCCAGCAGATCCCTTACAGGAAGCAGCTGCCTGCGAGGCCAGCGCAACCAAGGAGGAGGAGGCCTCGAGCTAACGATGGCTGGGGCACTGGGCTCCAGCCGCCTTCAGAGCCCAGACAAACCTCTCCAAGGAAGTGTCTTTTCCCTTCATTGTTCTGTGCACTGTAATGTACAAAATAAGTTATTGTGCTGATTGGGGGTCTTGGCCCCTTGCCATATACACACTGAAAAATGGGGTTGTACGTCTGTGTGTCTCCCATGAACCTGTCGGTGAACGTCGCTGCCACTTTTTGAGTTCTCAGATTGTCCTGAATTCTGCCACTTGGAAATAATGTGCTGAATAATCTCAGCAACCAGAGATCACTATCTGGGAGTGACTCTTGTGAGTGAGCTGATTTGTTTTGATTCTTTGTGTTCCTTTTAGTAGATTTTATACCCAGTTGGAGAGTGAAATAGAAACAAAACGCTTTCCCTTACAAATGCTGGGGTGGGGCCATTCCTTACCGCAGAGGTGAGATGATCAGAACTTGAGTGTTTGAGGGGGCACTAGACTTCATATCCGGTTCCCTCTGGTTTCCAGTTTTGCCTTGAGCTCCAGGTTTTCTGCGGTTAGAAAGCAGTGCTTTAGACCCTCTGAGTGAATCCCTTTTTAAGTGAAAAGAAAGGCTGATTTTTGATGTTCTTATTATTCCAAAAGCTCTGCTCTGGGACCGTGTTCACACTGGTTCTGTCTCAGCCTGTTCAGATGCAGCGCTCCTGAGAGGTGGGGACCTAACCATCACCAGAGTGGGAGGCAAGAGAGGAAACAGTGTCAATTAAAAGGAAAACATGATGTGTTTTTTTTTTTTTTTAAAGAAAGAAAGAAATGAAACTAAATAAAAAAGAAAACAAGAGTGAATACATATCATAGATATTGCCTTATGAAAAGTAGAAAGTGCAAAAAGTTTTTAAAGTAAAAGAATAAAGAAAGCAAAAGGATTCAAGAGAAAATGACAAATATTGAAGCCATGTAAATGAGATCCAACATATTATAACAGGGCTTCCCTGGTGGCTCAGTTGGTAAAGAATCCTCCTGCAATGAGGGAGACCTGGGTTCAATCCCTGAATTGGGAAGATCCCCTAGAGGAGGGCATGACAACCCATTCCAGTATTCTTGCCTGGAGGATCCTCATGGACAGAGGAGCCTGGAGGGCTATAGTCCATGGGGTAGCAAAAAAGTCAGACACGATTGTACGACTAAGCACAACTCTGAAAGAAGATGAAACAAGGGAACAATATGACAAGTACTAAAAACTGTAATTCAAGAAAATTGTCTTGAAATAAGATTTGAAACTACATATTGAAGAGGCACACCTTTACCTGAAAATATTAACCCAGAAGGAGCAACACCAAGAAATATTCTAGATCTTAAAGGAAAAGAATTAAATTGCCTACCCCCCTTTTTTTTTTCATCAAGGCAAAAGGGCCAAGTGAACTTTGATGGAAAGAAAAGTAGATTCTCATTAAACTTTCAACAACAATGCTTTATGCCAAAAGAATATGAAAAGTCATATATATAAGATAATCAAGGAAAGAAAACATGAGTCAAAGGCTTTGTATCCAACTGAACTGAGTATCCAACTGGGTAAAGGGGCAAAGAAACAGACAGCATGTGATCAACATGCAACAACTCAGGGAATCTTGCTTAGATTTCTGGTCTCTGAAGAAGCGGTGTTTGTGATTGAGATGAGTCATACAGATGGCTTCTAAAGAGGCCAGCAGAGTTTTATCTCTTTTCCTGACTGGTGGCTAAAAGAGTATTCACCTTACAATAATCTCTAATCTATATGTATGCTTGGTATAGCTTTCCGTAAATGTATTTGTGTCCGACTCTGCAACATCACAGACTATAGCTTGCCAGGATCCTTGGTCCATGGAATTCTCCAGGCAAGAATGCTGGAGTGGGTTGGCATTCCCTTCTCCAGAGGATCTTCCAAACCCAGGGGTCCAACCTGAGTCTCCTGTATTGCAGGCAGATTCTTTACTGTCTGAGCCACCAGGGAAGCCCATACTTTTCACTTTTCAAATGTGTTTTATTTTATAATAAGTTTAAAAACAAAGAAAATAAGATAGATAATTACTGTTCGAGAGATTTGAATATGGGCTGAGGAACTATTGGTAAATTTTAGGTATGCTATAATAGTACTATAGTTAGGTAGTAGAATGTTCTTATTTTTTGTAGATGTATGCTGAAAGATTTACTGTAATTTACTCTAAAATATTCTAGTAAAACAGAACTGATTATATGTAATTTGTTACTTTAATTTTTAATTGAGGTATAAAATATATTATATATTAAATAAAGACCTTAAGTGTTACAGTTACATGAGTTTTGAAACATGCCATTACTGTGTCAAAATACAGAATATTTTCCCCAGAAAATTTTCTCCTGGCTCTTCCCAATGAACCCCCTCTCCTGCCCCCATTGAGGGAACCACTGTTCTGATGATCTCTTTCACCATAGGTTAGTTTTACTTGATCTAGAACGTCACATAATGGAGTTATGCAATACATACTCTTTAAACACTTTTTTTTACATTTTTAATATCCTTGAAATTTGGAATGTATCTTAGAAATTGCTAGTGTTTTAACAATTAAATGGCAGTGTTTTCTTCTTTTTGTTTTTTTAATAAAATAATGGAGTGTCTTATATATGGGTGTCATTTTCTGTGAGTCTGAAAATTTTTATATAAAAGAGTTTACTGAATATATAAGCAAATGATACCACAACTGTGATATCTTGCTTTGACCTTTTTTCCCCCTTAATTAAAGTGATCCTCAGCTAATAGAATTGGCTGGAGTCTTCCTCTGCAAGGCCCTGATTATAGCAGGGACCTGGACACTCAAGATAAAGTAACAGGTGATTATCAGGTCTTTGTAAGATTTGTCTTTTTCTCACATGTATCATTTTTCTTCCCTCTATTTTCCCAAACTTTTCAAAAACCCAGAGTCTCTGAACTCCATGTTCTAAGGCAGTGAGAAAGTGAAGCTCTGTACTTGTTACCAGTGTGTCTAATCAAGCATTTAACCCAGCAAGTGGAATGCCTGAGCCTGCAGCAAGAGAAGAAAGTTGGGGGCCCAGAATCAGGGCCTTGAAGCTGGGAGGCGAAGGTTCTGGTCTTCTAAGTAAAAAAACACTTCCAGTTGCTCTTTGTGAGTGGTACTTCTGGCTTGAGAGCTGATACTTTTCTTTGTACTTACTGGGACAAAGCCTGTGACCATCAGACCCTGTCCTTATCATCTGGGACTTGCATCACTACAGTATCATCCATCAGAAATGACACTGAAGGTCTGAACTTCTTTCTTGTCCTGGAATCTGGCTTTTCCAGTTCTGTCACCTTTAGGAAGAAGCCACAGGCTCTTTCTCCATGGAGGAAGAGTAGGTGACTCCACAATGCATATATCACTTCAGCCTCTGGCAGAATTACAGCTATGGTCACATATTATTAAATATCTTTAGAGTTGAAACCATTTGGTGTCATTTCAGGGCTCCGAAGAGCTCCAGTATCATAGTCTTTTATGTCTCAGCACGGAAAAGAATTCAGCAAGGGGAAACCTACAGAAATAGGTTTGCAATGGGAAGTTCTGACTCTGCCATTAGATGAACATTGTGACGCAGAAGAAATCTGCAGCTCTTCCATTCCCAGTTGCCTCATCTGTACGACAGGTTAATAGCACCCATCTCTCAGGGTGGTTGAAAATGAAGTAAGAAAACAAAAGGGAAAGCACTTAGCAGACTGTAAAATTGCTTTCAGTGTGAGCAGTTAACTTTTTCCTGAGAAGGGAGAGAAAAACCCTTGTTGACTGAAAAATAAAAATACAATCTAGAAGTTAAGAATTATGTTTTATTTGGCAGACAAGACTGAGGACTTAAGCCTGGAAAACAGCCTCTCAGATAGCTCTGAGGGACTGCTCTGAAGAGGTAAGGGAGGAACCAGGATATATAGGAGTTTCTGCATTTAAGAACGGGCAGTTGAAACTGTCCATGGGATTCTCCAGGCAAGAATACTGTAGTGGGTATGCCATTTCCTTCTCCGGGGGATCTTCCGAGCCCAGGGATTGAACCCAGGTCCCCTGAACTGCAGGCGGATTTTATTTTTTTTAACATCTGAGCCACCAGGGAAGCCCATTAAAAGATTACTGTTAATTAAAGGAAAACCAGACATCTCAAGTTAATGAATTTAGTGATTCTCTGCATTTAGGAAGATGGAGGAGTCTGGGCTCATTGAAATCATTCCTTTCTTGTGCATCTTGACTATCTAGGGCCAGAGTCCTGTGTTTTCCATTCTGAATTCCCAGAGGTGGGAGGTGGCTGCGATGGTTACTAGTTTGATGGATGGAGCATGCTTTGCTTACTGATCTGGTGGATGACACTTTTCTTTCACACACTTCATCTCAGATCTCAATTGGCTCGTGGTATGGGGGGCGGTGATAACCCTCCTTGGCCCCTATCTTCGTGGGAGTAGGGAGTGGATAACCGCAAGGCCCTTTTGGTTCTGACATTCTGGCCTTCTCTTGGAATGGAGGAAATATAGACACCAGCTTCGTGGTGTTTTTACCAGGGCCTTGGTTTGTCCCACTTCACCTGTTACCTACCTGATGGAGATGACAGGGAATTTGCTATGGTCATATAATCCTAAAAGATCTTCAAAGCTGAAACTATTTGGTGTCATTTCACAGCTCCGAAATGCTCCAGTACCATAGTCCTTTATGTCTCAGCACAGAAAGGAATTCAGCAAGAGGCAAAGTGATAGATAAGAAATAATTTATTAGAATAGGATGCTTGTGAGGCTAACAGGCAGGAGGGCAAGAGGATGCTGTACCCAGGAATTTACTGTGCTACAGTTTTATAATCAAAGGAAAAGTCAGGGGCAGAAAAATCTTTGCCTCTCTTGAGTAGACATCATGTTTCCACCATCAGCTCCTCCTCCTGGTTGGGCTGAGTTTTCTTGTCCCTACATGGTCAAGCTAGGCCCACAAATTATTGTTTTTTATGTGTCCAAAGAGCATGCCCTAGGGATCATTAACTTATTGAGCTCATTGGGCAGGATGCGGGTCTCATACCACCATTGTTTTGTTGTTTGGAAGCATGTTTCCTGCTTCTTTTGCATGGTTTATATCTAAGCAAGCCTGCCTGGTTTCGTGGTTAAGCAAACCTGTTGCCTTTAGTAATCATTAACATACAGGGGTGTCCCATATTTTTTCACTTACAATCCTCTAGTGGGATTAACTATTTAATCACCTGTTTTTATCCATTCACTCTGTTTCTGTCAGACTGACATCAGCAAGATGGTGGATTAGAAGGCTCTAGACCCTCATTTCAAACCTCATGTAAATGTTAAATCAACAATCAGAGATTGGGTCAACTAGCTTAATAAGAGCTCTGCAAATCAGTCAAAAAAGCCACATTCAAAGTAGAAGAAGTTTTATGGCATTTTTACTTGTCCCTGCCCCACCCTTTCCTCATCATGGCAGATAGTAGTTTAGGGGAGTAGCTACCCAGTCCCCAGTTTTCTTCTGTGAACTAGAGAAGGAAGAGTGGACCTAATTTTCAACAGTTTAACCAGTGTGGGAGCCGTCTGCTTGGTCTCTGTGCTGCCTAACTTGGAGCTCAGATAGACAAATGTGGCACAGCTCAGATCTCAGGATGGGAAAAGCTGTGGGAAGTAGTGGACTTGGCTCATGAAAGCCACAGGGGGACTACAGACCCACATACTCCTGGAGCCGATGATTACTGATTGAGAAATTCAAGAGACACGTAGATCCCCTTAGGGCTTCCCTCATGACTCAGAGTCTCCTGCCTGCAATGCAGGAGACTAGGGTTCAGTTCCTAGGTCAGAAAGACCCCCTGCCAAAGGGAATGGCAACCCACTCTAGTATCCTTGCCTGGAGAATTCCATGGACAGAGGATCATGGCAGGCTATGCTCCATGGGGTCGCAAAGGGCTGGACACAACTGAGTAACTAACACTCACTAGAGCCCCTTAAAAAGCAGAGTGGGACACTTAGGGAAATTAAAACATTTTAAAGCTACCGTATATATGGGAGAATTGGGAATCAGAGTTTTCTGGTAACAAGGTGGCTCAACATGAGCCACCAGATAGTTTCAAGAGAGGAGCTAGCCAGCCACACACTTGATTAATTAGATAGTTGGAAATTTCAGCCCCACCTCCCAAACTCCAGAGAGATGAATGAGTCTAGAGACTGAGTTTAATCACCTGTGGTCAATGATGTAATCAATCATGCCTACATTACATTGATTGATGTAATCAACAATCAAAGTTCAAAACTTTTAAACAAGGAGCCTTGGGGAGCTTATAAGTTGGTGAATATGGAACTAACCCCCCTCCAATGAGTTTATAATTAATCTGTCTATGCAAAATTTATTCTTTTCTTATCCCCTCTGACCTCAATTCTATGCTAACGGAACACTAATCAACCAGTCAAATGATTAAAATTGCTGTTGTCAATAATATCATTAAGCTGTGCTGTGCTCAGTTGTGTCTGACTCTTTGCAACCCCATGGACTGTAGCCTGCCAGGCTCCTCTGTCCACGGGATTTCCAGGCAAGAATCCTGGAGTGGGTTGCCATTTCCTCCTCCAAGGGATCTTCTCAACTCAGGAATCGAAACTGAGTATCTGGCATCTCCTGCATTTCAAGCAGATTCCTCACTGCTGAGCCATCATGGTGGCCCCCAACATCATTAAGATAACATCATCAATGTAGTAACATTGCTATTATAGGTATTGTTGTTAACGTACAAATTCAGATTGTTTCTCCAGGGCAAGATGAGCCCTCCTAGCTGTTGGATCTCCTGGCAGAGAATTGTAAACCAGAGACATCCTCACCCCCAAAACTATGATTACGAAATGTCACAGAAATGTCAGCAGATGATGATTAATCCCAGCCTCTTCATTCTCCCTCTTAAAAAAAAAAAAAAAACCAGAGACTTACCTGGCAGTCCAGAGGTTAAGACTCTGTGCTTCCAATGCAGGGGCCACTGATTTGATCCCTGGTCAGAGAACTAAGATCCCACATGCTGCATGGCATGGGCAAAAAATAAAAGTAAAATAACAATAATAAAAAATGAGAAAAGAATATTTGTGTATAATAAGTTTTTAAAAAAAATTTAAAAAACCCAGACTTCAAAGATCAAGTTGGAATGGTTCTATGGCTTTTCTCCCCATTCCTTGGCTTTGGTGCCCTACAATAAATGCTATACTTTCCTTCCCCACAACCTGGTATCAGTAGATTGGCTTTGCTGTGTGTCAGCCGGTGGACTCTGGTTAGTTAGCAAACATATCCATGTGCTAGCATGATGGTGTGCCCTCCTCTACCTCTTGCGCTGCTGCTCCCCTCCCCACACCCACCCTATGCATCGCTTTCATTTGGCTGTTCCTAAGATATATCCTTAATAATAAAATTATAATAAATATAGAACCTTCCTGTGTTCTGTGAGTCATCCTAGAGAATTACTGAGTCTGAGTGAAGAGTTGTGGCTGGTATCAAAAGTGGGGGCAATCTTGTGGGACTGGGCCTTTGACCTTTGAGATCTGAAGTTCAGGTCTTAGCGCTGCCACTTATTAGCTATGTGATCTTGAAAAGTAGCCCAGTCTCTCTGAATATCAATTTTCCTATCTGTGTAATAGGGATCATAGTAGTAAATATGTCATAACGTTGTTCTGAGGGTTGTTTGATATGATGCAGTAAAGCTCTTAGCACAATATCTGACACATTAAAAATTTTTAATAACTGTTAGCTATAATTGAAACCATTTGATGTCATTTTGGGGGCTCTGAAGAACTCTGGTATCATAGTCCTTTATGTCTCAGCAGAGAAAGAATTCAGCAAGAGGCAAAGTGATAGATAAGAAAACATATTAGAATAGGTTACTTGTGAGGCTTACAAGTGAGCAGGTGAGAGGATGCCATGCCCAAGAACCTGTGGGCTATAGTTTTATAATCAAAATAAAAGTGGGGTCAGAAAAATCTCTGTCTTTCTTGAGTAGACATCATGCTTCCACCATCAGCTCCTCCTCCAGGTTGGGTAGAGGAGTTTTCTTGTCCCTACATGGTCAAGCTAGGTCTAAAAATTATTATTTTTATATGTGCAAAGAGCATGTCCTAGGGATTATTAACTTACTGAGCTCACTGGGCAGGATGTGGGTCTCATGCCACCATTATTATATTGTTTTGGAGCATATCTCACACTTCTGTTGTAAGGTTTTGTTTCTAAACAACCTGTTTTGTGGTTAAGCAAACCTCCTTTTTGAGTAATCATTGACTTACAGGGGTATCCTGTATTTTTTATACTTACAATCCCCTAGTTGGATTTAATTATCCACTTTGTCCCTTTACTCTGTCCCTATCATAATAATATTATTGCTAATGAAGAAAGCTTTTTCCCAGGCCACTCTGGTGCTAAACCCAAATCATAAATAATTTATGCTTGTTTCTCCAGGCATAAAATAGGAAACAGATTCCCTTTCTTGTTGTTTTGTTTCGTTTTGTTGATGTATAATTGCTTTACACTGTTGTGTAAGTTTCTGCTGTACAACAAAGTGAGTCAGCTATATGTGTACATATGTCCCCTCCCTCTTGAGCCTCCTTCCCACTTCCTCCATCCCACCTCTCTAGGTCCAGATTCCCTAGTTCAGAGTTTTAGAACACTAGTCACCCATCCTCCTTGTACTGGTACCTTTACAATAAATGCTGCATTTTTCTTCACCAAACATACACACACAGAATCCAAAACCCCCCAAAGCTAAAGGAGTAAATGAGAACAACAAATGACAAGGGCTTATGGTATTGCATAAATATTTTTTCTCCTAACTTCTGAGGTCCCAAAACTATTTTGCAAGCTTCTCTAGGTGAAAGATTCTGCAGCTTCATGAAGAAAATATCTGGGAAACTGAGTGAGTAAACCAGTTGAAAGTATTGATTTGAGCCATTGCTTAATATTGTGCCTATTCAGAGGCACTAAATAGCTGAAGTCATTGAGTTTCCTGCTAAGAATTCTCTTTATATTAGTCCCTCGGGCTATTTCTGAAATTTTTCCCAAATGCCCTCCATGGAAAAAGTAAAATCCAGGGAGCAGGAAATCAAAGGATGTGGAACAATATGTACCCTCTGAATAATGGAGGTTACATTTGCTCCTGAATCTTACACAGTTGTTCTCTTTCACTCCTCTACCCTTCCCTATCCTGTTTTCTGATACCTGGTTTTGTTGAGTCAGCTGCTAAGACCACAAGGTGTCTGTCTCTGTTTTGAAATGCTATCAGTGCAAAACTGAACTGCAAATATGGCTTTTGTGAAATGTCTCCATTCAGTCCCCATCTCCATGAATTCCGCTTGTGCCAAATGCACCAGTTGCCTGTGTCTGTCCTGGCTTTGTATCACAAGTTTATCTTTAACCCACTTTGCACGTCATTTTGAAAGCCTACTGGTACATGTGTCCTGGCTATCAGCTCAACTCAACTAATATTTACTTGTTAGAGAGGCAATTAGTTGTTCCAAAGACACTCAGAGCAGGTGGGATCTCAATGAAACCCTCCCCCTAAATTTCCACTAAAAACTGAAACCCAACTTTTCAAAAATGAGGTTCTTACTTAGAAAGGAAAACACGAGGACCAAGGATGAGAGCTGACTGGTATGTGGCAGAATGAGAGAGAGCTGGGGAGGAAAAGGGAGAAATCCACGCAAATGCCTCCACACACCCCAGAAACAGCTCCGTAGCCATGTCTGAGACCATCAGCATTTATATTGTTTCCTTCTTTAAATGTTCTTGCATGGCACAAGAAATCCTTGTTCACTAGTTTTTGTGGTAAAATACACATAACATAAAATTTACCATTCTGAACATTTGTAAATGTCCAGTTTAAGTACATTTCCATTGTTGTGCAACCATCACCACCAGAACTTTCTCATTCTCCCAAGTGGAGACTGTGCCCCTCTTAAAAAGTAACTGCCCATTCCTCCTTTCCATCCAGCCCTTGGTAATCTATTCTAATTTTTGTCTCCATAAATTTGCTTATTATAGTTACCTCTTTTAAATGCAAAGTAATACAATAATTGTCCTTTTGTGTCTATACAATGTGCCTTCATTCTTTTCACTTAGCATGATGTCTTTAAATTTCTTCTATGTAGTAGGGTATGTCAAAATTTCCTTCCTTTTAAGGGTTGAGTAATATTCCATTTTATTTTGTTTACCCACATTTTGTATATCCATTCATCTGACATTAGGGCTGTTTCCACCTTTTGACTATTGTGAATAATGCTGTTTTGAACACTGGTGTACAAATATCTGTTCAAGTCCCTACTTGCCTTTAATTCTTTTGTGTATATACCCAGAAGAGGAATTGCCAGATTATATGGTAATTCCATGTTTATATCTTTTTATTTTTATTTTTAACAGTCCTTTTAAAATTTATCATTTATTAAAATATTGATAATACATTAAGCAAAAAGAAAGCTTAATCACCAATAATCCCACCACTCAAAGATAAACATCTTTAACAATAGAGTGTGTATCCTTTTAGACTTTCCAACCTACCCAAATATCCACAAGGAAAATAAATTTTTAAAATGTCATTTTAATACTCTCAGTAATTATCTGAGGCAGATAATGTTGTCACCTCACTGACAGGTAAGGAAACCAAGGTGAACAGAGGCTGCAGCTGTGATTGGGGAAGTCAGTTGCAATGGAAGGGGAAGCTTGACTGTCTTCAAGCTCTCAGAAGAGCCAGTAGCTTAGAAATCACATAGAAATGTAAGTAGTTCTGCAGATGAAGAGTTTAAGGTTCAAGAAGAGCTAGTATTGGTTCAAGGTCATACATCTGATTAGTGACAAATTTGGAACCAGAATCCAGACCTCCCTGATCTGGACTTTTCCCACCGTGATAGTGCCCTGCCTTGCCTTGTACCTGTGGTTCTCAAATTCTAGCGCACATCAGAATCCTGATTAAAGAAAAATCTCTGGGAAAAACTATCCCTGGAGTTTCAGAACCACTAAGTCTGTACAAAGGCTCTGGAATTTACATTTTAAGCAAAAACTCTGGGAATCACTTTAGAATCACTGGCCTATTGTTGTTCAGTTGCTAAGTCACGTCTGGCTGTTTGCAGCCCCTCCACAGACTACAACATGCCAGGCTCCTCTGTCTTTCACCATCTCCCTGAGTTTGTTCAGATTTATGTCCACTGAGTTGGTGATGCTATCTAACCATCTCATCCTCTGCTGCCCCCTTCTCCTTTTGTCTTCAATCTTTCCCAGGATCAGGGTCTTTTCCAATGAGTCAGCTCTTCACATCAGGTGGCCAAAGTATTGGAGCTTCAGCTTCAGCATCAGTCCTGCCAATGAATAGTCAGGGTTTATTTCCTTTAGGATTGACTGGTTTGATCTCCTTGCAGTCCAAGGGACTCACAAGAGTCTTCTCCAACACCACAATTCAAAAGCATCAGTTCTTTGATGCTCAGCGTTCTTTATGGTCCAACTCTCACAACTATACGACTACTGTGAGAAACCAAAGTTTTGACTATATGGAACTTTGTTGGCAATGTGATGTCTCTGCATTTTAATACACTGGTCTAGGTTTATCATAGCTTTCCTTCCAAGGGGCAAGTCAAGGTATTTGATTACTGAGAGTGCTAACTTCTACCAGCTTCCCAAGAGTCCTTGGGAGCAAAGGACTAAGGGCTACCCTTGAGTTACCTAAGCACTCAGCCCAAGCGTGATCTGACATTCTGAGCAGTCATCTACCTCTCCCTACAGCACTACAGTGCCCATCTGCTCTTCTGGGAAGAACCTCTCACCTTCTGTTCTGTTCTGTGGTTACTCATGAAGGTCTCTCATCATCCTCACTGAGTGGAATGGCCCTCATTTACTCCAAGAGCTGGCTGTACCACACTCTTAAGAGCTGCCTTTTCCACACTTACCATGAGCTGCCCAATTCCTACTGAACTGCAAGCACTTTGAGAGCATGGACCTTGTAGAATCAACTTCCACATTCACATAATGAAAATTTATTGAAAACTTCTATGTGTCAGGTATTATACCAGGTTCTCAGGATGCCCGTCCATTTTCCATCACCCACACTCTAGTCCAGGCCAACCCTGGACCTTATTTGTGCCATAGGTCATCCCCTTGCATCCTCCATTGCCCTCCTCCAATTCATCTTCCGCTCAGCAGAATTTTAAATATAAATATGATCATGTAGTTCTTTTATTATTTTAAGCCTTCCAGGGGCTTCCAATTGTTCTTAAAATGAAACCAAAATTATTACATTTAGAACCTGGCCTACCTGTCCTACCACAGCTCATCTTGACCCTTGTTTTCCAGTCCTGCCCCTCCCTCACGTCTGAACTGCAATAACCCTAGACTTCTTGGATCTCTTCAGACATCTCAGCCTCCAGCAATCCCTGGCTTGTGATGCTATCTACTTCCCACCAACCCTAAGATGGAGTGTGAGGTGCAAGATGAACATTAAGAATCCACTGCTGTAAGATGAAGCAGGAGGAAGCATGATCAGGCAGAGAAAGAAAAACCATAAGGCAGACCTGCCAAAGCTTCAGCCAACATCCTGGGGAAACCCTGGAGCAAACACTGCTCCAGCATGTCCCATGGGCTTCTGCAGTTAGGGTGTGGCAGTGACCTCAGGAAGGGCAGTTCTGTGCAAATGCTATGCAAGGCTGTCTGCTGACTGTACCCTTTGGTCGAAGGCCAGTTCTCCCTTGACAGGTGAGGGTACATCTCTGTGTCTACCTCACCTGCCAGGACTGCTATCCTTCATCATCTGCCAGGCAGCTCCAACTTGCAGGCTACTTCCTTTGGGAAACCTTTGCTCAGAACTTTGGGCTATAAGTGCTCATAAATCTCAGCAATCATCACAGGTTGTAATCATGGTTGTATGTACAATTATCTAATCAACATCTGCCTTCCCTAAGAAACTATATGTTCTGTATAGGCAAGGATGGTCTGTGAGACTACAGATCCAGAGTTCAGCAGTACTTGAAACCTGTTGAGGAAAGGATTAAAGACTCTACCATGTCTTGCACAATATGATTCTCTTAACTGTGGGTCATCAAGAGTTTGCTGTGTATTTGGAGCTCTCGGCTCACAGGGAGGGCATTTATGACCATTTCAATCAGGTTTTATTTTTAGTATTTAGGAGCCTGTCTCCTGCTCCACCCTTACCTGGTCTAGAAGGCAAAATAAAGGCAGAATTCACACTATTACCACCACCATCATCACAACTATCACCTAAAAGCTTTTTAAGGGCTCAGTGCTTTGCAGTGGGTAGCTCAGATTTCCAGACCCAGAGAGCTACGTAAGCCCAGTTCCTGCGTGTATAGGCTACAGCACTGTGTTAGGAATCACACTTTCTGCTGCACTCTTAACTGTGCTCCCTTAAGTCACTTAATCTCTCGGAACCTCATCTGTAAAATGGGGATAATGCTTGTCCTTTCTCTTTCATTGAGGTCAGGTTAAAACGCAGTGATAGACAAGAAAGTGCTTTGCAGATTATAATGTTGTTCACAAGAATGCAAGAGAACTTTCTTCTCATGCAATCTTGATAGGTTGGCAAAAGTCATTTTTGGAACACTATCTTGTTTTCTACAATGATGACGTGGGAGCCCACGTAGATAGGCTGTGCTCTGGAAGTTTGCTTTTCTCAGTTGCACAAACGGATTTATGCTCACCTAAACTCACCCTGCCTCCCAGCCCACTGTCCTTCTGATCAGGGATGAAGACAGCAGGAAGGGACTGTGTTTACAGCCTATACAGGTCAAGGTTAAGTGTGTTTTGGAGGTGGAGAGGAATGCTTGGGTGTGGTATCTCCCCAACTGTGCAGAGCAGGTAAGAATACGACATTGAAGGCAGTGCATGAAAAGCCCTCCACGGACCAACTCAGTTTGCTAACAAAGGAATACTCAGCGCCACCTTTGGTTTCTATTGCTCTCCCCATCCTCCTTTCCCCTCCACTGGTAATCAATTTATTTCATCAAAGTATATGACATTCTCTTGACAAAGGGGAATACGAGTGACCCACAGCGCTAGGTTCCAAACTCTTGATTTCTGCAGTTAACTCACTGGACTTTCCCCACAGTCCCATGAGGTATGTGTGTTATCTCATTTCACAGATAGGGAAACTACACTTACAAAGGCTAAGTAACATGCTCAGTCAGCCAAGTGATAAGCGGCTACATGTACCTATATTCAAACCCATAGTTTCTAGTACCTTCTCCCCAGTACTGTTGTGTTTAAGTGCCCCTGCCCCCCCACCCTTCACAAAGCTAATGTGACTGGGTGTTGGTTAGGGTGAGGGAGCTCTGGACTGTTTATCTGCCTGAAAACACCTACCCACAACGTCCAAGCCCCCGAGGGACCTTAGAAGTCAGTTAATCCAACTGATTTTGTAGCTAGAGAATCTGAGGCCCTGAGAGGGGAAGTGACTTCTCCCATCCCCTTCCTGTCGACATTGGTGTCTCAGCACAGGTGTCTTCCATTTCTGTTCTTGCCCGCACTTACTCTGGGTAAGCCAGGATGCTTTTGCCTGCAGTGTCAACTACAAATTGGTACTTATGAAGAGCACTGCCAATGACCGAACAACAAGGCATTTGCCATCTGTCTCTACGGAGACTGAACCCCATGCTGCCATAGCTGTGGACCTTCAACAACCCCTGAGGGAGTTCAGGCTGGAGTGATGCACTCTGTGATCCAGGGAATCTGGTGAGAAAGGTCTTTAGATAGTTGGATGTTTTTAGGAACAGATTTTATGATCTCAACCCTTGCATCTCCTCATATCTAAAGAAGCACTAAATCCCTTCATGGTGACATCAGACCCTCATGACTAACAAAAAAACCTTTGTAAATTGAGTGCTTCATGGTATTGAACTTCCTCTCCACCAAAACCTTGTATATTGACTTTTCCATACTGCTGCTTTGGAGCAGTCTCTCAGAGCTATCTGAGATGCTGCGTCCCAGGCTACAGTCCTCAGTTTGCCCCAAATAAAACTTAACTCTCTAGTTGTACATCTTTTTTTAGTTGACACATATGGCGACCACGAAGGGAACCCAGAGTGGACTTCTTTCGACTGGACTCCACAAAGAACCAGAGCTTTGCTACCAGCAGTGGCCCTGTGCACCCATCTGCCTCCTCGGGGAGTGCAGACAAATTTGGGTAAGTTTCTCCTGGTTCTTGAATCTCCCGTATTGGTCAAGATTCTGAGTTTTATTTGGCAATGGAGCAGATTACCTGTCCCCTCATAGTAGGAAAGATACTGGGGGGCCCCGGGTGAAATATCCACTCATGGTCTAGACACTGAGTGGGGTTTGGTTGAAAGATACTGAGAAATTCCCACCTAGTCAAAAGATCCTGGCTGGGGGGCTGGCTGAAAGATGCCAGGTGAATTGCCAACCCAGTGGAAAGATAGGGAGGGCTCGATTGGAAAAAAAATCAAGGAATACCCAGGGCTCAGCTGAAAGATGCTGAGGTCGCTCCATTGTAGGGGACTGAATGGTCTCGGCTGAGTGGTTAAGAGGGTGATCTGACACTTTTCCTCAATTTGACTGCCATTATAGAATTTGTCAGGATAAAAGTGAGGGAAATACATGAGAGCTTTGCTCTGAAGAAAAGGGACAAGACTCCTCCTGGCCAGTTTTGGTTTTCTCAGGTGACTCAGAAATTTACGGGAGTGGTGGAGGCCTAGTCCTCATACCATGCAGTGGTCCCATAGGGAAACCCACTCATTAATTAAAATACTTGCTCATCCAGGGGTCGCACATAAGAACTGGCCATTCAGCAACCTGAGCAGCCACGGTGGTCTTAGACTGCCAGAGACAAAATCCGAGACACGTAAGACAAGCTGAAATGACTCTGGGGTCACTCCTGGAGGAGTTACACTCACAAGCAGCACATGGGCCCACTACACAAGTTCACTAGTGACTTTTATACCTGACAAATTCAGCTTAAAATGGGAAACAGAATCTCTCAATAGAAACAAAGGAGTGTCAGAAAGCCAGGTTCTGACTAACACTTGAGCCAGATTCATGAACGATACATACAGAGCTCACACTTGCAAGTACTGAGTTACTTGGAGAAATTATACTAAAAGAGATTTCCATCTAAAATGGCCAAATTGGGGTTCTTTTGATATTCTAAAATTGATATATTTTACATGCACAATTAGACAAGGCCAGTCGTGCTTTGACTGGTATCTAGAAGCTTCTAAAACAGGAAATGATAGAGTAAATTCTTCGCAGAAAATCAACAAGCAATTGCTTGAAACTATATCAAAAGTGAAAAAAGGCTGCTAGCATTGACTTTGCCAGGTCCCAGTTCTAATTGAAATGGGAAGAAGTCACGTTTGGCATTTATGACATTTGGCTTTTGATTTGGGGGCATCACTTTACCATCTTTATGGGGCACTCTTACTACTTGGCTTTTGATTTCTGGGCATCTCTTTGCCTTTGTTTCATTTGGAGTGTGACTCCTGGCTGGTGAAGTTCTGATTCAGTTCGGTTTGTTGGTTTGGTTTGAGTGCACAGACATCTGGTACAAAGTGTTTGGGCTAATATGTGAATTGCTCACTCTAAGGTTCCACACCCCACCTGGGAATCCCTTGGGAAAATTTTTTAAATAACTGGTCAATCTATCGCTATGATCCAGTGACAAGAAAAATGGCCTAAAAATATTAGATCTTTATTGGCATAGGCTAGGAAAATGAACTTAAGTTCCCTTATATCCAAGACTTCCTCCTGTAATCAACAGCCCGGGGCTGATCAAACTAAGACCCCTACTTCTCCAGAGGGACCATCCCTGCTGGGACCAATCTGCCCTTGTTATCAGGGCCAAATTGAGCACTATCTGTTCTAAATTTTGGCTATAAAACTATGGTCACACACACACACACAAAATACAATTTTTGACAATGTGGTCACAATATTCTTTAGACCCCAGAGGAAGCTTGAAGAAAAAATTACCTCTTAAAGAATTCTTGCCCTGGAAAATAACTCCTCCTATACCTCTAGACCAGAACTCTATGGATCACTTATTTAGACCATATCTAATTCCTGAAACCAAAAGGAACAAAAAGGGGAACAAAACCTTTTAAAATCTTACTTCAGCCATTTTTTATTCATAACTGTTTGGAAAACAAAGCTATAGAATTTCTTGTGTCTATTTGGATGGATGTATGTCTCTGTGTGTGTCTTTGTTTTTTTGATAATATTGCATATTATTGAGATCAGTTTGCAAATAAGCTCTAATCTAATTGGCCTTAAAAAAAAAGTAAATGCTTACAAATCAAATAATTCTAAATACAAGAGAAATTAACCTAAATGAATTTCAGGTTCATGTGAACTGGGAAATATTCAGTGTTAAATACCTGATATTAATGTTTATTTGTTGATCTAAATAATGTAGACATGTCTAAGAGTAATTAACATTAAGCAGAATATTTTCATTGTACCTAGGTTTAATATAAGTTAAATATTATTATATCTTTTACAAGTTTGTCATCAAGGAAATTACCTTGCTGAGTGAAGAAACTTCTAAAAAATGTAAATGAGATATGAGCCTTTAGATAAACTCTATTAAGAATAATTATGCTTTAGGAATGTCTGTCTAAAATAGTCTATCCAGATTGGGGTAACTTCAACTTCTAAGGGTTGTGCTAGACTTTAGTGTTGGAAGTCTATTGAATAGCTAAGTCATCAGAGAAACTAGAGATATGGGATTAAAAAGAAATGATGTTTGGTGCCATCCTAAACTGTTCTCTAAGAAAACAAAGGTTTTAGAAATTATCACTGGTATTTATGTTCACCAATCTATAAAATGCTAATATAAAAGTCAGCTCTTGTTTGCTTAAGAGGTAGGAAATGTGTTTTCAGTAAAGAAGGTATGAAGAACAGAATTGCATTTTATGAAGGGAAAAGGAAGTAAGCCTGACACACAGGTGGCTTTTTAGGATGGAAGAACACAGTAATGGGTACAGAAAGTGATAAGGTTTGTGAAAAGTGAACCATGAGGAAAGAGTTTTGTATATGGTTAGGACTAAGTTTAAAATAAAGTTAATTAAGTTTACCTTTTAAGTAGAGTAAGCTGGTACAAAAACTTGAATTTTCTCTCTGTTAAGAGGACACCTTTTCTTCAGATATTGAACTGCATTTGATAATAGATATAAGTTTCTTTTATCTCTTAAATGATCTGCTCTGAAACCCCTCTGTACTTTGGCTAAGTGAATAGCTATTGTTTCACAATGACCTATGATCCTATCTGACTGAGTGTTCTAAACCTTTTTGATATTTGTTGACAAAACTTCCTAAATCATTCTATCTTATTCATATAAGATTTCTAGCTAACTTTGGGATGCTTCAGAGGGCCCCTGAAACATCCCAAAGAGAACTAATTAGGTTCATTTTGTATACAGAATTACATGGAGGGTATTGTCAAGTGAGTAATAAGTCTTGGGTTATATTGTATGGTAAATGTTAATATAGATATCCTAGAAACTGTATGGAGTTCCTAAAATTTTGATATCTTTGGAGAAAATGTTATCAGGCATAATTTTAGTTACTATCTTGATATTGTCATAGCACTAACCAAGTTTCGCCTCTTTAAGATTTATAAAAAGGACTTTTAGATAAATATGGGTTTCTGAACTGAGTAAGGATTCTAATAGAAAACCTGTTGACTTCACAAAGGTTAACAAAAGGACTGAATGAACTGGTGAATATGCTTATAAGTTTTATGGTTTCTATATGAAAAATTACTGATTTGAATCTGTGTTTTCCAGGTGTAAGGAAAAAAACCCCTCCCCCTCAAAGTAATTATCACAGTAATTTGGTAAAATTATATTTTATAAACAAATTGAAACATTTATCTTTTCTCTCTATCTGAACCCTCCAGAGATTGGAAGCTCTTAGTTTCCAGTAACTTTATCAGATAAGTTAGGAAGGTCTATGATCAATTATGGTTATGTAAATCATCAAGCCAAGTTTCTTGAGACCAGACCTATATTACAAACAGGTCTTAAATACGCTGTATTTGGTAAAAAGTGACAGTGATTTTAGAGAGAAAGAGATGTTTCAATGAATGTTAAATCCCAGTTTGTTAATGGAGATCTGTATTTACTAAGACTTATTTCCTGGATAGTTCTTTGCTATTAGGGTATATTAATGTAAAATTTAATTGAATTATTAAAGGACACGCTAGGGTTGTTTCTGAAGCTTATCGCAGTAATCTGTCTTTGGATGAAGATCAGATGCCTCACACATGAACTTCAATCAAGACAGGAAGAAGACATAATTTAAGGAACTGTCTCCAACCTGGATGGAAGGACCTTTCTATCAGGTACTCTTAACTAGCTCATGCCCAGTGAAACTGAAGGGAAATTGACTCTTCAGTTAACTCCCACTTCCAAAGGCCCCTAAGCTGGACTGACCCATAGAGAGGCCTGTTGACCTCAAACTCACCTTAAAACAATGCTCAGAGAAAACTACACTACACCAGGATGAGAAGAAGATGACATCAGAAGTAGACAGCTTGCCCAAGATACTGATCTGACTTTTATAATCATTTATAATGTTTTCTTGATTCCTTGGGCCTATGCCTATCAATCACATGTTTTCTATCATGGACATGATTCTATGCTAGTTTAAAACTCAATTCAATTGTTGGGTAGTGGCCAATTATCTGTGCCCATTACTTCTGGGTTACCTTGGTGGATTTCTGTTCTTTAGGGCTCTGATTTGATACCCCCGAGGAAATTTGTTTTAGATGAGTGTTCAGTCCTGTTCTATCTATTCATAATATTACTAGATGGGATCCTCTCACCTGGCCAATTAAAAACACCTGCTCTGAGGCTGGCCATAGATTTAAGTTTTCTCTTAGGGTCATTTAAACTCAATAGGAGTGATGAGCTAAGTCTCAATAAAAAATTAACTTCTCATCTATTAAAAGGAAAACTACAATTATGGGGAGGATCTACATGATTAACATCAGGCTATGGTCATTTAAGTTTAAAGACTCCTCTATGTTGGGAATGGTTAAATCATACTAAAAATGATCAACCTGGTCATCATGAGACAAGGCTGGGTGCTTTATGAACTATGCCTGTTATTACCCTTAGAGAGAGTGACTGGTATGGAACTCAGTGGATTTGTGGCACTAATTTATGGCCTTGACATCTACAGGGATGATATGAAGGTGTAGCCTGGGATTCCCATGAATTTAAGGTCATACATGTTAACAAATTACAGGTAACCCCAACCAATCTACCATCAGTATGATCCCAATGGATCAAAGATCTGTATTCTACTGGTATGACCATTTAGCAGCTTGTGTGTGTGTGCGTGCGCGCCTTCACTGGGGTTGGAGGATGTAATTGACCATATCTAAGCCTTGACAACTTTCATAAGCTTTAGATGATAGTAACTGGGCTATTAGCCTATTGAATTCTGAGATCTGTATGATGAGAAAGGCAGTACTACACAACTGCAAGACCCCTGACACCTTACAGCATCTCAGGGAGACATCTGTGCTATAATTCAAACTGAATGCTGTATTTTTGTACCTGATAAACCCTTTAATGTAACACATTTGAACCACATGAAAAATCAAATTTCTGCTCTAAGTGACCCATTCCCTAGTCTTGACGATCTTGAAAAAAAAAAATGGTGTGGGAGGCTCATGGCTAAAATATTTACTTTTAATTCCACTAATGTTATTAACTATACCATTTGTATTTTGCTCGTTTCACAAGATTATTATTTCTTGTATTACCAAGTATATGACTTAGCCTCTAATGGAAATGATGACTAGACTTGAAGCAGTTGATCAAATGTATAGTTTGATATATGATCAATGATTGTAATAGTGTAACCCCAGGTATGAAAAATGCAACGAGAGGGAATACTTTCCTGGGCCATAACTAGAAGACAGGTGTCCAGAGATCTTTGACTATTAAGACCTAGTCCAGTAATAGCACGCTGTCTTATCAACAAAGACCTTCTTCAGAACTGGGAATGAGCCTTCGCAGCAGCGCGGGACAAAATGGTTATGAAATGCCCCCCAAAGTATGGAAGGATTTATAACCCCAAGGGGGCCATGTCAACTACAAGTTGGCACTTAGCAAGAGCACTGCCAAAGACTGGACAAGGCATTTGCCATCTGCCTCTACGGAGATTGAACCCCATGCTGCCATAGCTGTCGACCTTCAACAACCCCTGAGGGAATTCAGGCTGGAGTGAGGCACTCTGTGCTCCAGGGAATCTGGTGGGACAAGTTTTTAGATAGTTGGATGTTTTTAGGAACAGATTTTATGATCTCAACCCTTGCATCTCCTCATATTTAGAGATGTATTAAATCCCTTCATGGTGACATCAGACCCTGGTGACTAACAAAAAAAAAACCTTTTTTAAATTGAGTGCTTCATGGTATTGAACTTCCTCTTCACCAAAACCTTATATATTGACTTTCTCCCATTGCCGCTTTGGAGCAGTCTCTCAGAGCTATCAGAGCTATCTGAGATACTGCGCCCCAGGCTGCAGTCCTCATTTTGCCCCAAATAAAACTTAACTCACAACTCTCAAGTTGTACATCTTTTTTTAGTCAACAGCAGGTACATCTGAAAAAAAAAAAAAAAAAAAAGCTACCAAGAGCTGAGCATCCATTCTTCAACAAACGTTTACCGAGAGCTTACTCTGTGCTACGAACACTCAGACGTTATGTGAACACGCTGTGACTAGAATAAACAAGAAAAACCGCTGTCCCTGCCTTCTGGAGCTTACATGGTTAATGGGGGAACCAGTAAAAAGTATCTAAATTTCTGATGCTAGAAAGGAAGCTAAAAGAGGTAGTGGAGGTGGGGTAGCGTTTCAAATTGAGCTGTCAGGAAGCCTGACCACCTGGTATAAGCCAGCTGTTGGTCCTTTAATTTTCACAACAATCCTTAAAAGCTGAGAGCTGATCTCCCTTTTGACAAGGAAACTGCCGTTGAGAGGAGTTAACAGTGGCAGTCAAGTCGCAAACTCCTCACCCCCACCTCACCCCTGCTTCCTACCAGCCCCTGTTGAGCGGCCACTGCCACCGTCGAACCCTGGATGATGAAACTTGGGGCGAGGACTGCACCATCTCTCAGCCTATGTCCTTGCAGATGTTGCAGAAAGGGTTGTGTGGGGGAATGCGCGACGCACTTCCAGGAAGAAGCACCAAATAGCTCTAAATTCGCAGAAAGCTGTGAGGAGAGCCCCCGCCAGACCCCCTCCCGGATCCCGGATCCTTCAGCCAGACAAAGAGCCCGCCCAGCCTACGGCAGAGCCAGACCCTCTCTCCCGCCTCCAGCCCGGCCCCCAGATCAGGCCAGCGCGGAGCTTTATGGGACTTGTAGTTTAACCAGCTCGCCACACCTGTTCTGAAAAACGACCAGGGAACTACAAGGCCCAGGAGCCAGCGGGCAAGCCGGGGCGGACTCTCCGGCTGTGGGTGTGTGAGCGCTGGGGGCCCGGTGCTGCGTGCCGGAGCTGGGATGCGGCTGCAGGCGCCTGAGCCGAGGAGCTTCTCTAGGCGAGCTTTCTAGCCGGACTCGACGAGGGGGTGACCAGGCGGCGACAGGCACGTTGCATGCTTACATTGGGCTCAGCCTTTGCAAAACCCGGTTGTGCAGCGCTTTGGCTCTGCAGCGGCGAGGTGCAGGGTCCGAGTCGCCGGGGGATGGGCACCCGTCCCCGAAGCCAGGCTGGCACCTCTCGCTGAAGGAGCCCTTGGCTGGGCTTGGGGGCGGGTGCCCGCGTGCCTGCCTTGGGCTGTGCGCGACGTGCTTGTTCTCTTTCCCTATTTGTCCCAAGGTTTCTCTCGGCGGCCGCGCGATGCAGCGGGCGGCGGCGCTGGTCCGGCGGGGCTGCTGCCCCCGGACCCTCGGCCCCTGGAGCCGTAGTCAGAGCAGCGCGGCCGCCGAGGCCTCGGCGGTGCTCAAAGTGCGGCCCGAGCGGAGCCGGCGCGAGCGCATCCTTACGCTCGAGTCCATGAACCCGCAGGTGAAGGCGGTGGAGTACGCGGTGCGGGGACCCATCGTGCTCAAGGCCGGCGAGATCGAGCTCGAGCTGCAGCGAGTGAGCGCTGGCGCCCTGGCTCGCGTGGGGCGGGAGGGCCCCGGGAGGCCAGGGGGCACTGGTGGGGGCGAGGGGGTAGGAGTAGCAGCTGTCGCCTCCTGGGGTCCGACCGCTATACTTCCTCCAGCCGCGTGGCCAAGCTCCTTCATTCGGCCAATCTTGACTGAAACGAGAGAATGCCCTCCCCCCAACCTTTCCCTCACTAGTGCCCGGCACCTGGCACAGAGTAAGGCCCTCAGATACGGTTCACTTGTTGAATTGAATTCATCAACTATAATTGAGCGGCCCTTGGTGCCAGGCACTGCCTGCTATGTGGCTGTCCTACTTGCGTGGAACCAAGATCCACTGGGGGTTGAGGGTGAGGACAGCAACAGGCAGGAAAGAAAGAAAGGAGAATTTCAGAGATCACGTTAGGTACCAGAGGTGCGATGAAGGCTCTGAAGGGACTTGGGTATTCTCCAGAAGCTTTTTCTCTCTCTGAGACCTTCTGGGTCTTCTTCCAGTAATGATTACCTGACAAAAGTGGTTGAGGAGGGTCCTGCACAATTCCTTCCCTTAGGTCCCCTTTGGAACCTTGACTGACAGCCCTATTTTGTTCTCTGAGGATACAGTCACCCACAGTGGGTAGCAGAGGCTTGGGCCTTTGGGGCCTTGGCAGGGTGGCCCTGGGACTTTCTTCCTCCAGGCGGCGGCAGACTGGGATCTTGAGTTCACAGCTGTGTGTAAAGTGACCACACACCTGGTAGTGATTTCTGTCCCCCTACAACGAGGGTGGCTGGTGTGGGTGAAAGAAACACTTCTGTAGTTTACCAGAGTTCTAACCATGGTGGAATTCAGGAGGCAAAGTCCAAAGAGTAATGTAAAAAATGTATACATTCCTAAGATTTATACGAGCAGATGAAAATAGTCACCCAGCTGCTTGCTCAAGATAGTCCTAACCTAGAGAGGGGGAGGGTTCTTTGATCTCACTCTCATAGGCACCAGAACTGAATGTCCTGGGGGTCAGTTGGTCACTTAATGGCCCTTGAATGCTTGGGAAGAAGCCTTGATGGGACCATGACTGTAACATGGGGTGTTTGATGAGCTCACGCTTGCTGAGACTTCATTGGGACACCCAGTCCTGCTGACTCAATACAGTGAATTGAACAAGTCAGAGTCCAGTGTCTCCCTCTGACTCCTTGCAAGGTTAAGTTTACAGCTTAGACCTCGGAAGGCTGGCTTGGTTGCTCTGCCTTCCTGTCCCAAAAGTGGACCACAGGCAGAAAAGAGATTTTTGCTGTTCTGCTCCTTGTTGATATGTGGCAGACTGAAGCTGGCCCTCCTTGAGACAACAGTCTCCCTGCTAAAGCTGAGATTAAATTGTTTCCGATTTAGCACTTTACAACTGATTTCTCTGGTTCCAGAGCTGTTAGGGGTTCCAGGGATTATCTCTACCTTTTGTTAAATAGTATAGACTCCATGAAGTATGAGGATGGTTAGAATAGAAGGGAGACACTGTCTTTGCCTTCATGGAACTGATTGCCACATTGTTCTCTGGGCCTGAACTTCTCTTCCTCCAATTCTTTAAGGATTGGTGGCTATTATTATTATTATTATTTTAGCAGGTAGAGAAAATGCGAGAGCATTCTAGGTGGAAGGAGGGCTGGCAGCGAAAAGGAGGTTAGGAAGTTCTGGGCAAATAGGGGAGGGGATTGGTGCTGTTTGGAGAGCACTGTCTGGCAGAGGGATATGATAAATGAATGAGATGGAACTGAGGGACTGGAGTCTGGTGTGCTGGGCTTAGGACTTAATAGTGCAGAGTTTGGTGTGCATTGGGGAACTAAGAAAGTGTTTCAACAGGGTATGGCTCCATCATTGAGCTAGAGAAATTTCTTGGTCATTTGGGCTAGAAACACAATGTGATTCTAGGGCAGATGGCTCCACTGCTGTGTCCTACCCCTGAATAACTTGAGACATTCTTTCTGTCCGTCTACATTCTCCAGTACTTCCTTTCAGATTCATCCCTTCTTCTCTCACTTTGTCGAGTCTCAGTTGCCTGATTCTTGGTGCTGGAGATAATAGCCCCAGCCAAGCCAGCGTAGCCTCGCTTAAATCTTTCCTTCTTGAAAGACAGTCTCTCCATTATGCTAGCTTAAGCAGGTCCTCTTCTGAGAGAGCCATGTTTTCTCCAAGTTTCTTAGTCTTTTTTTTTTTTTTTTTGGCTTAGCTTTGCATAGCTTCAGGTTTTTACTTCTGTTTTGAACTCTAATGATCGAAACTGAACTGATATTATTTTAAAGAGTTTGATTTGGTTAGAGATGGGATATGTAGGGAGTTGAGTGACTTGGGGGTAAATCTCTTGTCCTCTCTGGGCTTTGGTTTCCCTAGTCTGTAAAAGAAGCATAGTGGTCTGGTGGGCCCAGGGTTTCCCCAAGCCCTGACTTTTGTGCCTCTTTCCATTTGAAGGCCTTCTGCCTATGGAATCACTTTACCAGGTGCTCTGTTAACAGAACCGGCTGTTTGGCTGGACACGTGGCTCTGGTTTTTGACTGTGGGGTGGCATGCCAGACAAGTCCCATCCCTCTTGCTTTGTGGTAGGAGTGGGGGAAAATGCTTAGGAGAGCCTGAAGGAGGAGGGGCATTTGGCTAAGAGCGTGTGAAAGGGGCCATTCTCCTCCAGCCTGGTCTGTGTGCTTTCAGGGAGGCCGTGTTTCTCCCTGACAGCAGCTCCAAGGGGGAGTACCTATCAGCTTTTCAGATCCTGGTGTTCCCTGGGAGCAGCACTTAAAAATAAACTGCCATCAGTAGGAGTTTTGAAAAGATGTGTCAGTTCATCCTCAACCTACTTCTTTTCCCTTGTTTTATTGGAGGAGGAAGGGAGGTTAACATAAGTGGAGACAGGAATGGCTTTTGTTTGTAAAAGTACACAGAGCCAGGGCAAAACATTCATGAAGGGAAACACTGACTATGTTAAAATCACTGAGGACTGCACCTAGAGACAGATGAAAATAGCTGCTGGAGCAGCCGCTGATAGTTAGCTAAGAACCAAGAATGGGAACTCTGGATGTGCGAGGCACAAGCAGTGAAACTCTTTTAGGCCATTTTCTTTGGAGCTTAGACGCTATTTTAAAATAAAAGAAATTTGTAACATAGGCTTCCTTTTGGATGCACACTCCACCCATCCACCCTGCCCAAGTCACCAGGGACCTGCATCCTGGGCTTTGCCTTTATGTGCTGTGGGCCGCGCATCGTTCAGAGCACCCTGGCCTCAATTATTCCTCGGTAAATTAGGGCCGATTTACTTCCACTGAAGACGAGTTGGAGATGTTTAGTGATGATGGTTTGAATAGCTAGAACCCTATCAGAATTCTGGCTGTCTAGGGGAGAAATTACTGTACCAGAGACTTTCCTGTTTTAGGTCAAAAGGTCATGCGAGTTTATATTAATATAAGCAGTTTTTCTAAAAAAATAACTTTATGAGAAAGCAAAGGCTAGTTTTGCTCTTTTTTTTTTTTTTTTTTTGCCTGTGCTGCATGGTTTGCAGGATCTTAGTTCTCAATCAGGGACTGAATTCATGCCCTCAGCAGTGAATGCGTGGAGTCCCAACCACTGCACCACCAGGAAATTTCCCAATCAGAACTCTTAAGGGTCTTATTTTCAAGCTAACGAGAGTTGCTGGGGTAGAGGTGCTGTGGGTCCCTCTTTCCTTGCCTTCCTTCTGAGTCTCTGGGTCTAGGAATGCGCTCTGTGGGGTTGGCTCCCTCCTGCCTGGAGCTTAGGCTTGCTGCCTTGAATTATCCTGTTTGGAACTCATTCACCTTTCATCCCTGCCCTGCAAATCTCAGCTTCTATGGTTGACCCTCCCACAGACTCCCACAGTTCAGGAGCCTTTTGTCCAGCCTTCCCTGCTGGTTAGAAAATTCATGGTTAGAAAATTCAGCCCTTGGAGTTCCCACCTCCTCTTAATCTCAGACCTGTGTAGGTTTGGCTCAGTTTCTTCTAGGTTTGCTCATCACAATTATGGGGGCCAGACCCTGTGCTGAGTCTCAGTCTCGTCTGCCCTGCAGCACAGCTGTTTTCAAGGGCCCTGGAAACAAGTTGGGTTTGTCCCTGAGACTTCCTTCTGGAGCTCTCTGGGGGACTTCATGCCTGCCCCAGTGCTGCTCACTGGTCCTGAGGTCTTTTCACTTGGCCTTTCTGGCGTGGGGCCAGCTGTGCCCTCTCTCCCTTCTCTGAGCCTGCTTCTTCATCAGCCAGCTCTCTGAAGGTGGCGGCCTCTCTAGTGTTGCCCACTTCTGTCACAGAGCATGATTCATACGTGTTCGTGAATGAAAGGGAGTTTCTCTGGGGAGTAACCGTCCTACCAAGCCTTCCCACTGGCATGTCACGTGAAATGACAGGAGCCACCCCTACCTTGAGGAAAATGCCTGTGCTTGTTAGAACTGTTCGTTGTTCTAATGCTGCATCTGTGAACTGGGAAGGACAGTCATAACAGTGATAAAGGAGTTATCATTGTCCTTCTTTTATCCTTCTTCCCAATAACACCCTCTGAAATATGCCATCTCCAGAGCCTGGGGGCCTGCTCCCTGAGCCTTCCTTGACCTGAATGGTGGAAGGGAGCCCCCCTGCAGTGGATCTCATCTCAGTGCCCCCCGGTGAGGCAGCTCTGGGCAGGATGTATGCAGGTGAGTTAGATACAAGGGCTCTAGGATGCTAGGAATTAAAACTAAGAAGCTACGTGCTGACCTGGCAGGCTTCTGGGGGCGGGGCTGAGGTGAGGTCTCCATTGGGTGTGCTTGCCAGACTTGGATGAATCACTGTGGGCACTGTCTGCCCCTGGCTCCTTGGTATTTCCCAACCCACGTAGAACTCAAGTGCACAGATACAGGAGTCTACTTTGTATGGTGGCCCTTGGCTGGGCAGACTGGTCCCCTGTCCATTCAGAGGAGGCAGTTTCCCACCCACTAGCTCATCCATCATAGCAAAGTATCTGGAGCCTGTGGGTACCCAGACCCAAGAAAGGAGATGCTCCATCCTCCCAGGCTGCTTGTCGGCCTGCCCCGAAGTAATTGAGCAGTGCAGGGTTGGGGGGTACACAGAAAAGGAACATCCAGGGATCTCTTCCAGGCATTATTTTCTCCCTCCATGGGGCTGGCCCAGGGCCCACAGCTGTGTGGTGTATGTCCTGCCCTTGACCGTGACAGATTTACTCCCCACCGAAGAGTGGACTGTGCCTACACAGTGGAAATCACCTGAGTTCAGCCGGCCAGGCCTACAGGGCCATGGCGATTGAGTCAGACTAACAGAGGGTCCCATGCCAGGAGCCTAGGCCAGTGTGGGTGAGGAAGTCCTACCCTTTGTGCACAGTGGCCTGGGTTGCTCAGCCTGTGGGATGAGCCCTGAGGCCACACGCCCCGCAGCCTGTCTCCAGGGTGTCTGCCTTCACCCCTGGCCCAGTCCTGGGCAGTAGGCAGTGTTACCCACGGCCTTGCCCACCCACCCCCCTGCCCCGAAATGTCTTTCCATATTGGCCTGAAGAACTTGGTAAAAAGGGCAGAAGGGAATTCTACCCCCTCTGCCCCAAACAGAGCTTTTCGACTCATCAGGCCCAGTTTATGGAAGTCCAGGGCTGCCTCCAGGTTTCCCTGGTGGCTCAGACGGTAAAGAATCTGCCTGCAATGTGGGAGATGTGGGTTCAATCCCTGGATTGGGAAGATCCCTTGGAGGAAGGCATGGCAACCCACTCTAATATTCTTGCCTTGAGAATCCCCATGGATAGAGGAGCCTGGCAAACTACAGTCCATAGGGTTGCAAAGGGTTGGACACGACTGAGCGACTAAGCACGGGGCTGTTTCTGGGGCACCCTCCTCAGCCCCTTGTGCCTCCTGGCTCCTAAAGCAGCTAGAGAATTTCCATATGAGAGGGCTTAGGGGTGGCAAATAAGAGTCAAGAAAACTTGCTTGGCAGCTGCTTTCATTCCTTAAGCCCACTGGTCTTTACCTAAGGTGTATATTACTGAGTTAAAATAGGGAAAGTTTTCTAAAGTTGCTTTTATTCACACGTTGTGTGAAACAGAGAAGACAAGTATCAAAATCATACAATTGTACCTTTAAAATTTGTATTTAGGATGCGTTTGGGAACAGGGCAGCTGGAGATGGGAAGGTGGCCATTCCGCGCAGGCCACCCCTTGCCCCACCGCCTTCTTCCCCCGCGGTGACCCTTGCAATCTTGTTCCTGGTCCAGCTTTGTAACATGGTGATATTTGTACTCTGCCAAGTGCTTTCGTACTGTTTGTCTCAGATAATCCTTTCAGCTGCTCTGGGAGGTTCTTGAACCTGCTGTTGATTCTAACTCTTATAGTGGCTAATTCTGGATTTATCAGGGAACTGGGTGGAGGTCCCACATTTCCAGATCCCCACAGTTCTCCATCTGAACCACATTTTCTCCTTTGCAGCAGCCAGAGTGTCCTGTAGTCACTTCTCAGTGATGATGTTGCTACGGTTTCCGAGTACCTTCTCTCTCTGCCATCTCTGCTCCATGCTAAACACATTGCTCAGGCAGTGGCCTCACTTTTGCTCTTCAACCATACATTTTTATCCCTGATACTTTTTTTCTTTTTTCCAATATGAAGCTCAGTCCATAGTCTTCATTTTGCAAAGACAGGGTTGCAAGAAAATGACCCCTGAGAGGTCTGTGTGGATCTGTGTCTTCTGACAGGAAGGCTGGCTGCAGGGTCCCATCAGTCACTTAGGGGTAGAGGTAGAGCTGGCAGTTGTGGGACCCTCTCCCTGATGCTTTTTGCTGCTGACCCCCTCCCTCCTTCCCACCATATTTGCCCCAGGGTCAGCGTGGACCTACAGCTGCCTCAGGGTTCTCTGGCAGCCCAGGGAAGCTCTTTTAGCCTTCTCAGTGGATAACCTTTTGAAGCCTTAATTTCCCAATCTATAAAATGGGATTAACACAAGCCCTTCCTCATGGGGATCGTTGTGAAGGTCAAATGGGACCAAGCATATCAAGTGCTTGGCACTGTGCCCAACACCTGGCAAGGCTCAGCATAGGGCTGCTTACTAATATCCTGTTGACCATTTCTCGGCTTCTGAAATCTAGGATCTGAGAGTCCCTAAGTAACCACTTACTGCATTCTTTCTACTCAGGGTATCAAAAAACCATTCACTGAGGTCATCCGTGCCAACATCGGGGATGCCCAAGCCATGGGCCAGCAGCCAATCACCTTCCTCCGACAGGTGAGCTGGCCCTCAGGATCGAGACCACTGGGAGACCAGGGACAGCCAAGCCCATTAAATTACCTCTGCCTCCTTGCCTGTCCAGCCCCTCAAGACCCAGCAGGCACTGGAACCCCACAGGGAGATGCCATTGAAGTAGCAACCACTCCAGCACCTGACGTCCCCTCTGGTTCTCTCCAGCAGGCTCCTCCCTTTCCTTCCAAGGCTGTCTAAAATCCCTAAGCCCATTTTGAGGTTGCTGTAGTATACAAGACTCCCAGGTGAATGGTCCTGGATGCTGAGTTTGGACCTGGCTTGGTGAGGGCATCAGAGAGTAGATAGGAGACATGAAGGCTGGGAGGTGGTGTGTGGGGGTCTAGATATGGTTTCCCAACTGAGAATTCCCAGGTTTGAGTATTGGCTCTGTTGCTGATCAGCTGGGTGGCTTTGGGCAAGTGGAAGCCACCCGAGCACTGCCACAGAGGACTTCTGGGGACCTCTGTGAGATGATGAACATGAAGCCCTTCAAGAGGTACATTACCGTGTTTCAGTTTGAGTGCCAACTGCAAGGATGCTGCATGGGCCCAGCTTGTGAGAGTGGTGGGCTTGAGAGGAGAAGAAAAGGTGGGAGAGCACCACGGTGTCTGCTAGATAGAGGCTGGGGACCAGCGTGGGGAAGGCGTTTTCCTAGGGAAGAGACGGGGCCCATTCTGGAGCAAAATTTGCTCTTTTTGTGGTTAAGGTTTGTAGGCTGAGGCAGGCAGGAAAGCTGAGTGCTGAACACCCCTGGTCTTCCTTTCCTGCTGGTATTTCCTACTGCAGGGGCTGGCACACAGGAGCGGCAAACTTTGCCCTACTCTCTGGATGGCGGGTGTTGAGGGCCCTAGGGCCTCAGCCTGTAGCCCCTCAGGGAATTCACACAGGGTATAGGGGAGAAGAACCGAGGCTGGCGATGACCTCAGGAACGTCCACTGAGTGGACTCCTGTGGCATTGCTGCTGACTCAGGAGTGTGCCAACAGCCTATGAGTGTCAGAGGCCTCAAGCTGGGCCCATGATGAGGAAGTGGATCAGACAAGACAGAGTGGCTCTGCCCAGGAGGTGGAGGTGAGAGGAGATTAGAGCATCCTGCTTGTCCTGGAAGCACATAGCTTAGGAGAGGAGGGGCCCAAAGTGGCCTCGCTCTGCAGAGGCTCCCCACACGTGCCTAGGGCTCTGGGTGTGAACAGGCTCCTGTTGCCTCAGCCTTTTCTGACTGGCTGGCACATTCCCAGATCCTGCCCTGCTGCTGGCCACAACAGAACCCAGCCTCTGCCACCTGGTGCTGGCTTCCTCCAGCCTTCATAAACATCCCGAAGGGGAGGGCAAGCCAGGTCACCGCCCATTGCACAAATGTATTTGAGGCAAAGCCGGGCTCCAAGAAGCCTGAGCCCGCCCGAAGCCCCCAACTGGTGTCAGAGCTGTGAGCTCCTGGCACTGCTCCTAAGCTTCCAGCTTAGACTTGCCTGCTGAGCGGGGCTTTACTGACACTTTTGCAAACATTTCCTTGCGTAATCCTCTTAATTTGTGAGGTTAGGGTGATTTTCTCTGTGAGGGAGGTGAAAAAGCTGACTCGGTTTTCACTTCTGGCCAGGAAAGCGGGTGATGGTGAGGAGGGGTGGGGGCGGGGCGCGGGGCACTCAGGCTGTAAGGAGGGGGTCTCCGCAGTCCTGTCAGCTGGGGTGCACCTGCCTGCTCAGGCCCAGCTCCCTGCTCTAGAACCCTTGGTTGTGTGAGCTGCTGGCCTTTACGGAGGAGGTGGGCTGAGTAGCAGCCTCATTTTGTTCCCTGGCTCCTCTGGCAGCCCACCCTTGGCCCGAGCCCAGGTCATCAGGGACCCTGCCCCTCAACATCTCTCTTTCGCCGCAGAGCGTCTGCTGTCGTCCTCCCAACCTGTCCCCAGACCCTCCCCACAGGCAGGGGCCCTCGTGGAGAGTCCTGCGGTGATGCTCTCCCTCAGAGGCGTCCTTTGCGCCCCTCTGGAGTGGGAGGTGCGGGGAGCCCAGCCCATGCCTCTTCCTCCAGGTGATGGCACTGTGCACCTACCCGAACCTGTTGGACAGCCCCAGCTTCCCAGAAGATGCTAAGAAACGAGCCCGGCGGATCCTAAAGGCTTGCGGCGGGAACAGCCTGGGTGAGGCCAAGACTTGCCAGGTCCCAATGGGCGTGTAAAGAACGTGTGTTCTCAGCATGGGCCTGGCCCTGGCCCCTAATGGAGGGTTATGCGTTGAGCGAGTGTGTGAAATGTCTGTGGGGTGGCCGACAGGCTGAGTCAAGGAAAAATACTCCCTTGTCCGTGCTCTGTGAGCCTCCTGTTTGCCAAGCTGATGGGGTCAGTGCTGTCTCTTGGTGGACTGGGGGCACTTTCAGGCGCGATAGTCTGCATTTGGCAGGATTTGGGGTTTACACTGGGAGCCAGCTGTTACGCTGAGCCCACTGCACCCTCAGAGCAGAAGGTTGAGCTTGAGCCGGGAGGCCAGAAGGAGGTACGTTGCCCAGCTGGTCCAGCTTCTCACTCCGCTGTGGCCAGCTGCAGGGTGCCTGTGGCCCCCTTTGGTGGCTTCCTCGCTGTGAAGGTGCCCCCCCTTACCCACCACGTGTGGGTTGTTCTCCTGTCACCGGCCTGTGCTCCATTGTGCCCGGAGCCCACGCCTGGCTCCAGGGGCACTCTGTAGTGGGAGGCTCCGTGGATGCGAAGGCATCTTCTCTCCCTTCCCTGCTGAGGTGGATTTCCAGCCTCTGGGCCGCTGGCTCTTTGTTCTCATCTCATGTTCTCCTTCCTGTTTATTTTTGCCTCATTCTTTTGCCCAGTGGAATACATAGGGAATCCAGCTCCCCATGTCCTGAGGAGAAGTAGTTGTCCATAGGGCTTTTTAGGAAGCTTGCCTGAATGTCCCAAAACATGGGACAGGGATTCTTGAGGCTCGTTCAGCAGGGTATCAGCTGCCCTCGGCCTCTCGGTCACCTCCCTGCCCTTCCCCTCCCCCTTTCTGCTCTGTCCCTTTATGGACAGCACTAGGCTTAACCTTCCTGGCTGTGATCACCCCACCAGCCCTCTGCCCAAGCCTGTGTCCTTCATGCTGTCCCTCTCAGGAAGGAGCCAGCTGCCCTTTGCTTCCCTGCCAGTCAGCCTGGATGGGGTGTGGGCCAGCACCTTGTGAGGCAAGGCCTAAACCACAAGCTGGCAGAGGGCAGCGCAACAGCTCAGAGGCCCGGCCTCCAGGCTCTTTTCCTCTGCAAGCTCTGCCTTGCCCAGAGGACAAAGGCGCTTCTCAAAGGTCCATGGCCGTGGGCCTGAGGCTCCAGGAAGCGCAACCCAGAGGTGGGGGGAGGGGCTGCTGTCTGTGTGAATGTCTGGGGAACTGGGAAGGGATCTTGCTCTGGGGACAAGCCTCATCAACAAGTTTTTTCTGTGTCAGCCAGGCAGAGCTAGGGGAATGATGTTGGGAGGCCATGTCCATGTGAGTCAGGACTGTCTGAGTTCTGTCTGAGGAGCTCAGCAAGATGGGTGAGGGAAGTGCCCTCTGAGCCTCTTTCCTCATCCTTGAACTAGGAAACACTTTGTACCCACCTCCTGGGGTGGAGGCAAGTTACCATTTGCGCTCCTCATCAGGTGTGGAGAAGCCCCACCCTGGAGGTCACTACCTGTTCCTGCCCATTGTGGGAGGAAGGGCAGTGTTCTGGCAGAGAGTAGAACAATGGGGGTGGCGCTCTGTCAACTAAGGCCTGGGCAGCCTGAGCACCTGCCCACAAAAATGAAGGAAATAGAGGATATGCCCAGGGCCGCCCTGACCCAAGAAAGGATTATAAAGTGTGTACACAAGGGCTCACCTGGACGTGTTTTTATCATGCCCTTTAAAATTATTTTTTATTGAGGCTTCATTTATTTTTGGAGTAATCCAGTTCTCAGGTTGCGTCCTGAATCTTAAGTGGGGTTGAGGTGAAACCTAGACGCACCTGGGGGTGGCGGGAGATGGGGAGAATGCCCTCCTCTAGCGCCTCTTGGAGCCTGTGCTGTGGGCCAGCCACTGCTCTAGTCCCTGAGGGACGCTGGGGAACAAGGCAGGTGGAGCCTCTGTGCTCATGAAGCTCACTGTCCTATGTGGGAGAAACAAACATTAAAAAGAATTAAGACAAAAACATAATTCCCAGGTTTCATGAGTTCCTGGTGAACAAGTGGAGAGCTGTGGGGGTTTGGCAAGGGATTCTAATGGAGAGGGAGGGTTTAAGGAGAAAGTGTTTCAAGTCCATGTAGAGGATGAGTAAGAGCATCTGCTAATGAATACCAGACAGAGAAAATGGTGTGTGCAGAGGCCCTAAGGTTTAAGAACTGCGTTTGACTTGAGTGAAAGGGTTTGGATGCGATGACGCCGGGTGATTTGACAGGTGCCGCCAGCCTGTGGGCTGCGGGAGGCAGGTTGCTATCAGTTTCAGAGCAGAGTGTCCTACACAGGAGTGTGGTGGGGCGGGCCTAGCTGGGGGTAGGTGCTGCAGAGATGCACAGGAGAAATAGCTGATGGTTCTTGTCTGCAAGTCAACATGGGGAGGCAAGGGTTCATCTGTACAAAGTAACTCCAGTAATCAGAAAGGCTGAGGTGAGGCCACTTCTCAGACTTCTTGAGAGAGACTAGATCCAAGCTCTGAAGAATCAGGGTGCTTCGGAACAAAACAGAAGATGGGAAGTCTGTGGCCGGCAGGAACAGAGAGCTTGCTAGTGGGGAAAGGCCTGGGAATTCAGGGAAGCAGATGAACTAGAGGCAGAAAGAAGAGGTTGGCTTAGCTGATGTAGAAATGGCCAGGCCCTATGGAGTGAAGCAGAGGGCAGTCAAAGAAGGCAGAGGGAGATAGCACAGGAAGCTCCCTGGGCATGGGAGCCCAAGAAATATCAAGTAAGACATCCAGTGGAAGGAGGATGCTCTAACAGTGGCATCTGCAAATGCCCTCGAGTACCTCCAAAGAACGTGACAGGACTCTGTACTCTCCACCCGGATTTGATGCGTGTTAATGTTTGACACCTGAACTTTTACAGAAGTGGTGCAGCTTCCCTCGCCCCAGTTTACAACTAGTCTGAGGGGCTAGGCCAGCCCAGTGCTACACAGACCCTTGAACCCAGCGCCTCCTGGTGGTGCTGTTGAGTCCTTAGAAGGAAATTGGCTGGTTTTCTTTAAATGTGGTGTAAAACTCAAATGGGATAAAAGAATATAGAGTGAAAGATCTGCCTCCCACGTCTGACCCCAAGCCTCCTAGTTCATGTCCCCAGAGAATTCACCTCTCCAGTTTGAGTCTCCTTCTGGAGAGATTTTGTGTATATGCAGGTACCTATTTTCAGTTTCTTTTTGGCCTGACATACTGAAAACATTTTTATGCCTACGATGAATGCACACATATTAATGTACAGCACCCGTGTGTGCACACCTGTGTAACCCGTGCCCAGATCATGACAGTGAACACTCAGCACTGCGAAAGGCTCCTGTGTGCCCCTTTGCCGAAAATACTCCCAAGCCCAAAGTGGTCACCTCTGTTTTTGAACTTCACTTTTAACTGGTGGTTTGGATTTGGCTCCTAACTGGCGGCCTGAGCATGCTGCTGCCATAGAGTGAGGGTAGGTGCACCATGCCCAGCAGCCCCAAAGAACCCATGGTTAGTGCCTGTCAGGGCTCTGGATTTCTGGGAAGGCAGGTGGTGCCATTTTGAGGTGACCCTTCTCTTAAGTTCTTTGGAACCGTGTGTAGGCAACAGTGATAAAAGCATAGCAGTCCCGACTGTAATGGTCCACACTGTCGTGGGAGGGATGTGAATCCCAGTAGGGTGGGTAAAGAAGGTATGGGCGCCATTTAACTGGTTAGAAGTCAGGGCCTGGAATAATGCTTAAGGTATAAGCAAGTTCTCAGTAAGTACTGAATGGATGAGTGGGTGGGTGGGTAGATGAACAGAAGGGCAGATGGGTGGGTGAACGGGTGGGCAGGTGAGTGGATGTATGGATGAATGGATGGATATGGATGGATAGCAGCTGAGCGAATGGTTGGGTGAGTGGGCAGACACTGGATAGGTGGATGGATGACAGGATGGGTGGATGAAGCCCAGGTAGGTGGTTAAGCAGTCTTCCACAATCCCAGAACCTAGAGCAGTGGGAATAGGGTGCCACTGAGACTCCTTGACCTCCCCCACCCTCCCACCCCCACTTAATTATATGTGTATCTCAGACTGTATGGAGCCAGATCTTCCCTCTAGTCATTGTCTTGCTTGCTGTCTTACAGGGTCTTACAGTGCTAGCCAGGGCGTCAACTGTATCCGTGAAGATGTAGCTGCCTACATCACCAGGAGAGATGGTGGGGTACCTGCAGACCCGGATAACATTTACCTGACCACTGGAGCTAGTGACGGCATTTCTGTAGGTGTCAGAGTGGCTCATTGTTGTTCATTGTTCACCCACATGAAGAACAGCCTTGCATGTTAGGGCCGAGTGCATGAGCCTGTAGGCTGTTAAAGGGGGCCAGGCCTGGGCAGAGAGGTTGGCCACCCTCTGATCCCTGCTGTCTGCCCCTGCCTGGTAGCCTGCTGTCCTTACTGCGTTCAGTCTTTGTGAACCTGAACACTCCTGCAGCCTCAGTTTCCCTCCTCCAGCTGAGAGGAGTCATGGGGCACTCTAGGGTGTCCATCTTCCTGGCATCATCAGCTTTCCTCTTACTCAGCACGTATGGTGTCTCTCCTCTGCCAGGCACTGTGCCAGGTGTTGGGGAGACCGTGGGGAACCAAAGACATTTGGTCTCTGCTTAGACATCAGTACTGGATCTGACTGGCACTAACTGCACATAAATACATGTCAGGTCGTAAGCTTTCAGTTTCTCTTCTGGATGAGGACAAAGTGTTAACAAAAGGGAGCAGCAGGAACTCTTGACCTGGGGCAGGAACTCTTGACCTGGGGCTGGTGAGGGCCAGAAGGTTTTTCCAAGGAAGGCTGAGCAGATGGAGATCTGGAGACTGCGTAGGTGTGAATTCAGGGAGGCAGGGGAAGGACAGGTTCAGGGCAGAAGGTCAACATATGCTGAGGCCTTGAGGTGGAAGGAGGCTGCATGTTTGGAAATGGAGCGTTGCGGGGGCAAGCACACACGGTGAGGGGCAGTTACCAGCAACTGCTGGGACGCAGGTGGGGCCTGAGTCCTGAAGTATTGTTGTCCTAAGAGCCGTGGGAGCCACTGAAGGGTCTGAAGCAGATGGAGGGTCATAATTAGATTTAGGTTCTTAAGCTTTAACTGTGGCAGGACGGAGCACAGTAGATGTGAGAGTGTTTAGGAGACAAGAGAAGAGGCGGCTTGGGCTGGGCATCAGCCGTGGATGAGGTGAAGAGGGGCTGGTATCAAGGGGTCCATAGGAGAAGGGGCTGAACCTGGGGTCTGGGGAACCTGCAGCCTCTGTTCCCTTCCAGCACCCTCCCCCCACGCCCAGTCAGTGCTGGGGGCCATCCACGCACTTGTCCTCCCTCCTCAGGGAGCTTGTCTTTTCGGACCCTTCTTTTAATAAGTTACGTTTGCCTGTGTCTCTTGACCTCCAAGGCTCTTGTTCTGGATGTTGATTAAATGATTTCATCCTTTGCTGAAGCCTCTCAAGTGCATTAAACTCTTCCTTGAGCCCGGGAGGAACCGGAGGCCCAGAGACCTTAGGTGGTCTGCCTGCCGTTAAGAGCCTCTCGAGGCATTTGAGACTCTAGTGTTGGACTCAGGCCCCCAGCCACGGCATCTTCCACTGCTGTATGCTGCTGTCACAGCGCCTCTCTATTCCCAGAGAAGCCCAGGTGTGGGTAGAGTTTCCAGAGGCAGGTGTGGGGAAGAGTCTTCAAGATTTAATGAAAATAATCAAGCCATTACACGGGCGTGGTTGTAGCAAGGAACTGAGCCTGAGAAAGGAGCTAAGTCTTCATTCAGTGAATTATCGCCACCTCCACTAATGGACTCCCACAGGACTCCCCAGGCCTGATTTCTCAGGAATCCTATGAACTTAGGGCCCATTCAGTTTTGGAAACAGCCGGGTTGAAGCGCCACCTGGTGGCAGAAGCTGTGTATTTTGTCCCCTTTTCACACTCCTTTGTTCACTGGTCTTTCCAAGCCTTGGGCTCTGATAAGTTAGTGACCAGACAGATTCCGGGCTCCACCCCAGACATACAGAATGAGTTTCAGGGGTGAGGTCAGAATAATTCTGAGACAGGTCTAGTTGGTGGGTTACTTCTTTAAAAGCTCTCTTTAAAAAATAGCTAACAAGTATCAAGTCTTTAGGTACTATGCATTGTGCTAAAAACATTTTGCTTATTTCTCATAGCAGACCTCATTTTACAGAGGAGGAGAGGTAGACTCACAGGAGTTCAGAAACCTCCATGGGGCTGTGCTGGAGGCAGGCATTGGGTGACTGGTGAAAGGCGGGGTTTGGGGCCTTCCGGCTTCTGCCGCTGTCCCGGGGGTGGAAAGTGGCCGTGACCCTGTAAGACATGATTCTCTGTTGCAGACAATCCTGAAGATCCTGGTCTCCGGGGGTGGCAAGTCACGGACAGGCGTGATGATCCCCATCCCGCAGTACCCACTCTACTCAGCAGTCATCTCTGAACTCGATGCCATCCAGGTGAACTATTACCTGGATGAGGCCAACTGCTGGGCCCTGAATGTGGACGAGCTCCGGCGGGCCGTGCAGCAGGCCAAGGAGCACTGCAGCCCCAAGGTGCTGTGCATCATCAACCCCGGGAACCCCACAGGTCTGTGCTTTGCTTCCTTGCCAGCTTCTTGGGGAGCAGGGTGGCTGGTATGTTGCATGTCTGGACGCTAAAGAGCTAAGAATTAATGAAGTCCTCTTTGCTCCCAGGTTCCCAATCCAACTCCAGATTTGCTAACATAAAAACCATAAAATTGGCCACCAGCCACCTTAGGAGGTGAGCAAATATAGGTTTTTTCCTGGGCAGGGTTGTATTGTAATTAAGCCCAGTTCTTTTTCCTCTTCTTCCTTGTACAAAGAATCTGCTCTTTGAGGTCACACACAAACCGTCACCATTAATTATAGGCCTAATTTTACCCTTATTCCTACTTGTTTCTCGAACCAGTGTTTAGATTGCTGGTGTGTGCGTTTTTGTTTTTCTTTGACACAGCATTGCTGTGTACTTTGAGGCCTGAAAAGGAAATGCCATATTAAAAACAAAAGCAAACAAACCAAAAAATCCTGTTTCCAGAAGTTGGAAAGTGCTCCTAATTTTGCATATTTTTCTTCACAAAAAAAATACACAGTTCTGCCTGTTTTGATCTTTCCTGGCTGCTGGCTTCATGTGCCCCAGATGCTATTTGGATGCTGAGAACAAGGGCTCCTCTCTCCTCCTTTGTTGAGATAAACTGGGTCAGGGCCAAAGCGTGGTGGAGTTGATTGTGGAATCTGCTCCTTGGGAACATCAAATGATGCTTCAATCAGCTGAAAGCGCCACTTGAATTCCTGGGTGCAGAAAATGGGTGCAGCTGCTCGCCTGGTTTATTTACACTGACTCCTTGGGGGAAGGGATGAGGGACCTAACAGGGTACGGTAGGAAAATGACAGAGCTGGGTTCTCAATCCTACCTGTACATTAGAATCAAAAAGGGAGCTTTTAAAAATGCCAAAGGCCAGGCCACACCCCAGAATCTCTGGGGATGGGGCTCAGGCATCAATATTCTGTGTAACTGAGGATGAGAAAAACTGCCCTAGGATGATGCTTCTAAATCTTCAGCTTGTTAAAAACAAAACTGCTTGGCCCCACATCTAGATATTCTGGTATAATTAGGCTGGAGTGGGACTTGACAATTTGCATTTCTAACAAGCTCCTCGGTGATTCTGATGTTACTGCTGCTGCTGCTAAGTCGCTTCAGTCGTTGCCAGCACTGTGCGACCCCACAGACGGCAGCCCACCAGGCTCCCCCATCCCTGGGATTCTCCAGACAAGAACAATGAAGTGGGTTGCCATTTCCTTCTCCAATGCATGAAAGCGAAAAGTGAAAGTGAAGTCACTCAGTCGTGTCCGACTCTTAGTGACTCCATGGACTGCAGCCTACCAGGCTCCTCCGTCCATGGGATTCTCCAGGCAAGAGTACTGGAGTGGGGTGCCATTGCCTTCTCCGGATGCTGATGCTACTGGCCCCAAACTTGGAGTAGTAGGTCCTATATCTTAGGAAATACTCTGTATACCTAGTTTATATCATAGGCTTGGTAACTTCTTGACCAGAAGCTTACATAAATCTTCTCCTGGCTGTCTGGGGAGAAGTAACTGCACCAGAGACTTTCCTGTTTGGGGTCAAAGTGGGGATCATGTGAGTATGATATTAATATAAGCAGCTTTTCAGTAGTCATGTTCGAATGTGAGAGTTGGACCATAAAGAAGGTTGAGCACTGAAGAATTGGTGTTTTTGAACTGTGGTGCTGGGGAAGACTCTTGAGAGTCCCTTGGACTGTAAGGAGATCAAATAAGTCAATGCTAAAGGAAATCAACCCTGAATATTCATTGGAAGCTGATGCCGAACCTCTAATACTCTGGCCACCTGATGTGAAGAGCTGACTCGTTGGGAAAGACCCCGATGCTTTTAAGATCCAGGGCAGGAGGAGAAGGGGACAACAGAGAATGAAAGAATGAGATGGTTGGATGGCATCACTGAATCAACGGACATGAGTTTGAGCAAACTCTGGGAGATAGTGAAGAAGAAGGAAGCCTGGTGTATTGGAATCTATGGAGTTGCAACGAGTCAGGCAAGACTAGAGACTGAACTAGAACAACAAGCAGTTTTTCTAAAAAATAAGTTACGAGCAGGTTCGGGCTAGTTTTGCTCTCTGAGTTTTTTTTTAGTTTCTGGTTGTGATACACAGCTGTAGGATCTTAGTTCTCTGACTACGGATTGAACTTGGACCCCAGTAGTGAAAGCATCAAGTCTTAACCATTGGACCACGAGGCTGTTCCCCTCTGATGTCTTAATGTGTGAAAAGCAGCTATTGGAAGATGGAGGATGGAAAACAGAGACCTCCCTGTGATGACCATGCATCTCATCTGGACCACACACTGTGACCACTTGGTCTGAAATGGAGTGGAATATTAGTGGAATATTATCGAGACAGAAACTCACCTTGAGGCTTGAAGGGAGTGGACCCGTGAAGTCCAGGGTGAAGCAGCACACTTGAATCAGTGTCGTTGTCATGGAAACCTCAGGCCATGACCCAGCTCTGCTCTGGGCTGGAATGCTCCTCAGGAAGCACCTGTCCTGGGAGTGGCCTTCCGCAGGTCCAGCCAGTGCCCAGCAGCTGAGCGTCCTCCACGGGGAGCCTCGCCCCTGGTTTCAACCGAAGCCCCAGGCCAGACTCTGTTGGCCCACACCAGGACACCTGCCCGTGCCTGACCTAGTTAAATCACTGAGGCGGATTGGCTGGGTCTGTGTCCCTGTTGGAGGTCCCCTAGGACAGCTGCGTGCTGTTGTTCAGCAAAGGGCAGGACGCTGGGCTGGTGCAAGCAACAGGTTTCCCCATTAGTGTGTGGGACATTCCCTTGGCCCGGCGTCTGGCAAGGGGCACTTGGAAGACCCCTCCCCAGCCTTTGGGGCCTACAGCAGAGCTGCCTCTTCTCTGTGGTGCGGGCATGTCTCCCCCTGCTGGGCACAGTCGTGCCTGCCCTCTGGAGATTATGCAGCTCCTCCCGCTCCACAGCCCTGTTCTGAGTGACTGCTTCATCCCAGGCACTGGAGAGAAATAAGCTCCGTCCTTGTCCCACAGTTTGCATCGATCACATGGGGGATTATTTGTGCACAGCAGGTCTCCTTTCCTCTCCTGAGCTGCGGACTTCCTGAGGCCTAGCCCTTGCACTCCCCCTGGCATCATGCAGAAGACTCGTGAGAGTCCCTTGGACTGCAAGGAGATCAAACCAGTCCATCCTAAAGGAAATCAGTCCTGAATATTCGTTGGAAGGACTGACGCTGAAACTCCAATACTTTGGTCACCTGATGCAAAGAACTGACTCTTGAAAAGAGTCAGACACAACCGAGCGACTGAACTAAACTGGCATTATGTACCCCTGGTTCGATACTCTGGGTGCTCAAACCTTTGCTTGCATTCTAACAGGGTACACTTGTGGCATCGCAGCCCTGGGAGGGAAGACCAGGAGCATGTGGTAGGCAGGACAGGTTGCCAGGATGGACAGCCCCTGTCTGTCTATGGGAAGCGCAGCTGGTTACTTGTAGCATCCAGGGGTACTGCCCTTCCTAATTCCCAGAGTGTGAGCTTGCTTCATAGGAAGCCTGCTTGGCCCTTGTTTGGCAGGAGATAGGTTGGTCCCTTAGTAAAGGAACTGGTTTGTTGCTTAGGTAGTTTAAGTCTGAAATCCTGGCTGAATCATACCATACTGTTATACATCAATATATTTTTTCTAAGACTTAATCTTGTTATGCTTACATGGACAAGCATATGATTATTTTTATTTTTAACAGAAAGGTGATATACTTTCCATACTGCTTTGCATCAAGATGTAGATGCATGTGTGAGTAATACCCATGTAGATATATACATAAGTAACACCCATAGGTGCACATTTATGTCTTGTGTATTTATATCAGCAGGCCTGACTAGTACCTTTCCAGAAGCTGTGTGAGCAAGTCCCACATCCCCTGGCCACATCATCGTGGGCCTCGGGAAATCTGGGAAAATGTTCCTTTCTACCTTGTGGCCTTTGTTCCTTTCCTCACCCGCAGTATTTCCTATGAGCTGATGGGTGAATATTTTGCTGCTGGCACTCATTTCTCTAAGGGGAATGAAGTGATGAGTCCATCCCTGAAGGGAGACCCTGGCAGGGACACTGTGGGTGCCTGCCAGCGTCCTTGGCAGGCGCAGCTCCCACACGGCCCCTGACGGGAGAAGCCAGAGCTGGTAGGCAGGCTCATTCATTCACTTAGAACCTCTTCCACCGTGCTTACCAGGGAGGGCCCTGCTGGGTGCTGGCTTTGAGGGTCGGTGCTGGGCCAGAGACATTGTCCCTGAGCTTGTGTGGGGAGAAGGCATGGCCAGGGCACTTTTCATGGTGTGGCTGCTGTAGGGTCAGGAGGGGAGCAGGGCTGAATGATTTAACTCCTTCATTTTTATTTTCCTGCTGTTGATGATACGTCCATGTCTTCTTGACCTCCAGCACAGAATAATACACATATACCCGTCCCCACTCACAGACTTCTGATAAGAATAACAAAGTTGGGTGTGAAACACCATACCCTACACATTTCTGGCTTAAGTGAGTCAGAGGGACAGGGCTGACTCTGGGGGCTCCCTGGAGGCTGACAGCAGCTAGGGAGGGTGGTCCTGTAAGATCATGAGGGAATGCAGACATCTGAGTGATTCTGGTTGGAATTCTCACCTAGGGACAATTGAAACACCATTACAACCTACCTTCTGCTTTTGTTTGGGACTTTTTAGGTCAGGTGCAGAGCAGAAAGTGCATAGAAGATGTGATTCACTTTGCCTGGGAGGAGAAGCTCTTTCTCCTGGCTGATGAGGTAAGAGCAGCCTGGGCTCTCAGAGTTGAGGGTGTGCTTTCTCTTCTGGGGGAGGGAGCTAGGTCTGTTGTTCTATGAACAAGAGAACTTTCTAGATATCGGAGGAGAGATTCTAACAAGGTCGAGGATGTTCAGTGTTAAACAACCTATGAGACTATGACTGAAATCATCCCATATTGGTTTGGAATCTTGTTTGTAAGTTTCAAAAATCTAACCCAAACGACTTTAAACTTATCACGGTGGTGGGGTCTCAGGAGTGGGGCCGGATCCAGGGACTTGAATCATATCTTCCAGCCCCTCTTGTTCCCTCCTGCTGCCTTGGCCTCAAACACAGACCTGCTATCTTCCCAGCCTAGAAAGAGAGCATTTCTTCCTGGTCGTTCCAACAAAGCTCAGAATTGAGCTTCACTGGTGCAGTTTAGGTCAAATACCCATCACTGAGCCAGTTATTCTGGCCCAGTGGTTGCAATATGCAGACTGGCCAGGCCCTAGGCAAGGGTTGAGGGGATCTTCCCTGTGCCCCTAAACCTGCAGATGGAGAGCTGGGGAGGATGTTCCTTGAAGCCAATCAAGGGCCCCTTTCTCAAGAAGGGAGAGTGGATCTTGGGTGGGCTGAATGCTGTGTCCTGTGAGGAGGGGAATCTTAACCCCAGAGTCGCTGCTTCCTGAACCCTAGATCTGGAGACAAACCTGACCATTCTTTTCCTGCTTTGCAAGAAGAAATTAAAGACCTGTCAAATCCTATTTTCGCTTCATTTCTGCCTGATTTCTGATTAGTCATAGCTTCTAGCACATGAGCATCATTTCTTTGCTCCTTAGCACCCCCCCACCCCCCACACAGAGGTTATCCACCAAATCACTGCTGTGATTAATAACAGATAGACTTAAATCTTCATTTCTAAAGGAAAGAGGGGGCAGTAGAGTGACCTGGGGCATGAACCTCTTCCCTCTGGGTCTGAGAAGCGAGGAGGGTGAGGGGGAGAAGGGAGAGGCCATGGAGGAGTTGGGGAGGGGAGGAGGCTCTGCCTGGCTTGTTGAAGGTAGAGCTGGCCTGACCCTCCTGCTGACCCACAGTGCCTCAGAGAGCCTCAGTTTCCCCGATCTCCAAACTGGGTATGGGAAGTTCATCTCCAAGGGCAGATGGAGTGCTTGCCTGCTAGACTGTATAGACGGGGAGGGACAAGAGGTGTAGGCGCTGCCCAGTCCAGGGAGGAGGGAATGACGGTGATGGTGGATGGAAAGCTGGGTGAGTGCCGCGAAGCACTGAGGAGCACAGTTAGCTCTTCAGATGGGGAGGTGAGAGGACAGGTCCGTGAACTGCTTGCGCCACTCATCTTATTGACGGGGTGAGCATCACGTTCTGGGAGGAAAGCCCGCTCGGGCCGGCAGGGTATCGTGATGTCACTGGCACGTGAGGCAGAAGGAGATCTGGAGACGGCGGGGCTAATGTGGGAGAATCCAGTGGGCATCCAGCATCCTCGCGCCCCCCTCACCCCCCAGCCTTGCTTGTTCCAGAAGGTTCCCTTGGGCACATCTGGCTTAGAGGTGACATCTAAGGCCAGCCTCACAGCAAGCAGCCCTGGCTACAGGTTGTCCCAGAGCCCCTATGCCCTCGCTCGGCCACAGCCTGGGTGGCTCAGCTTCTGGGGGACCTGGCTGACTGTCCCTGTCCTGTCCCCTCCTGCAGGTGTACCAGGACAACGTCTACTCCCCAGACTGCAAATTCCACTCCTTTAAGAAGGTGCTTTATGAGATGGGGCCTGAGTACTCCAGCAACGTGGAGCTCGCTTCCTTCCATTCCACCTCCAAGGGCTACATGGGCGAGTATGTGGGCCCCCACCTCCCTCCCACTGCTCCTGGGCCTGCCTGGCCCCACTGCTTCTCCACCCTGCCCCGCCTCAACCAACCGACAGAGGTGGCTACTCTTGCCTACAGCCTCTGCTGATCTAAGAGGCAGGAGGAGACAGGCCATGTCTCCCCAAGGGGAGTACACTGGTGTGAGGGCATCCCCTATGTGAGGGCTCTTGTAAAATAAGGTTGTGATGAAAATGAATACAGGACCTACAGCAGCTTCCAACCCTAGTGTTTTCTGCCAGCCTTGTCACTACTGCTCTGACACTTGACTGAAATCTGAGGGCCAGGGATGGCAGGTTGAGTGGACAAATGCTGTCAGACCAGTAGCCAAGCTCTGTGTGCAGAAGCTCTGTATGCACCCTGCCTGAGCACCGTGTGACCTGTGGGGCCAGAGAGTCAGCTTCAACCCTGTATTCGTTCATTCAGCCAATATTTATTGAACACCTGCTATGAGTTCAGAAGCTCAGCAGCGAGGTTACAGTGGTGAATAAACCACAGCCATTCTGCCCTCAGAGTTATGCTCTAGTGAGGTCAGAGGCAATAGACAAATGAACATGATGTGTCAAGTGGACAGAAATAATCAGGGAAGAAGTAGGAATGCAGAGAGGCGGCGTTTGGTCACTAAAGAGTTGGACCCAGGAAGGGGAGGTGGGGAGCTATGCAGACATCTATGGAAATAGCTCTACAAAGGCCCTGAGGTGGAAGGAGCAGCTGTTTGAGGAGCAGCAAGGAGACTAGAAAAGGGTGAGAGGGAAAGGGGCAGAAGTTGGGACCAAAAAGTCACAGGAGGCCAGATCAGCTGAGCTACTTAGGTTATCTTGTACTCGGAATGAGATGGGAGCCCTTAGAGGGTTTGCACAGAGATGTGACTTCTCCTGGTTGCCGCGTGGTGGGGGCAGGAAGAGAAGCAAGCACTCAAGTCAGGAGGCTGTTACAGACCAGAGGAGATACGGGCGGCCAGCGTAAATGTGGGGAGAAGATGTTGGATCCTGGATATGTTTGAAGGTGAAGTTGACAGATGTTGCTTGATGAAAAGGAGGGTGTGAGAAAGAAGTCAAGGATGATTCCCAAGTTTTTGTTCAACCAACAGGAAGCATAGAGTTGCCCTCAATAGATGTGGATATCTGTGGGTGAAGCAGGTTTGGGGGGGATTTGGAAGTTGGTTTTAGATGTGTAAAGTTTGCAGCTGCCTGTTGGATGTCCAGATGGAAATGGGTATGTGAATCTGTAGCTCAGGGCTGATATCCAGCTGGAGGTTCAAGTTTGCGAGATGTCAGTGTTTGAGTTGTTGGTTAGATCTCTGAGCCTAGACATCTCAATGGGAGGAGTAGAGATAGAGAAGAGGTCCAGGGACTGGGCCTGGCTCTCACTGCTCAAACGTTAGGGGAGGAGAGGAAGAACCTGCAGAGTAGACTGAGATGGATAGGCCCATGATTTACAGCCAAGGACATTCATTCCCCAGTGTTGTGGGAGTTCTGCTATGTGCCAGGTGGGTAGGGGAGAGGGTCTGGAGGCCAGGGTAACTGTGAAGCTTCAAGAAATATATTGACCAGGTCAAGGGACCTTCCCAGGTAGCATTAGTGGTAAAGAACCTGCCTGCCAGTGCAGGAGATGTAAGAGACACGGGTTCAATCCCTGGATCAGGAAGATCCCCAGGAGGAGGAAATGGCAACCCACTCCAGTATTCTTGCCTGGAGAATCCCATGGACGGAGGAGCCTGCTGGGCTACGGTCCATGGGGCTGCAAAAGAGCTGGGCATGACTGAAGTGACTTAGCATACACACACGCAGGGGAGCTGTCCCCTGGGGCAGGAGTTGATTTATGCTGTTCTTAGCTGTGGTGCCTCCCTGCTAAACTTTCATGTGTTGTATACTGCTTTTCTTAAACAAATATGTTCTCTATTAGCTCGTTTTTCAAACTCAAGTGTGTTTATTACATACCTACCCATCTCTCCATCTATGTTATTATTTACCCTGGATATTGGTAACCTGAGTTGGTACCCTGTTGCCCTTAGATCCTGATTACCTAGGATTAGACTGATTTACCCAATTTGATTTTCTGCTCATCAGCAGACGGTAAAGCAGAAAGATTCTTCTTTCAACTTTTGATACAGAAAATCCTTTCAAGAGGCCAGAATTTATCTTCCTGCCTTGGAAAGGCCAGTTGCTGGATCAGATGGGGATCTGTCTTTGCCAGTTCATTCTACAGCCTGATCCCAAAAGTGTTTTATTGAGTGTCTCATCATATCAGGTGGTCTGAGGTTGGGTGGGTGTGGTGCATAGACAGAGGAAGGTAGGAGCTGATGCCATTATTTCTGTGGTCATTAGTCTGAATGTTATAAGTCACAGTCCAGAGAAGGAAGCATAGCTACAGAAAGTGTGGCTAATGGAGCTGATTTGGTTCTGCAAGTTTTGTTTTGTTTGGTTTTTTATTTAATGGTTTCAGCTTATTTTCATAAGATTTGACTCTGTGTCCGTCAGGATCCTTTTGGTAATAAATGGCAGAAAGTCAACATGAAAGAGGGTTTAAAAAAAAACACATGTAAAGTGAAGTCAGTCAGAAAGAGAAAAACAGATATTGTATACTAACACGTGTATATGGAATCTAGAAAGATGGTACTGATGAGCAGTTTATGGGGTCTTGTTCCCTGACCAGGAATTGAAAGCAGGCCCTTGGCAGTGAAAGCACAGAGTCCTAACCACTGAACTGCCAGGAAATTCCCTGCTCTGCTTTCCCTGGGACTGGCTTTATTTTCAGGCATCAGAAAGTTGCACCCAAATCCTCAGGTTGCTGCCCACATGCCCACTTCTTGAACCTGTGCAAGGGGTGCCTGACCTGAATCACATGCTTCTTTGGAGCAGAGCTAGTGTAATAGGGGTCAGGCTGCAATCACCGAAGGGCCCCAAAGTACAGTGGCTTACTATAGAAGACATACAGACCCAAAGTACAGCGGCTCACTACAAAAAACTAGGAGTAAAACCTCCATATGACCCAGCAATCCCATTCCTAGGCGTATACCCTGAGGAAACCAGAACTGAAAGACAGATGTACCCCAGTGTTCATTGTAACGCTATCTGCAACAGCTAGAACATGGAAGCAATCTAGATGTTAAAACTGACAGATGAATAGATAAAGAAGCTGTGGTACATGCATACAATATTAGTCAGCCATAAAAAGGAATGCATTTGAGTCAGTTCTAATGTGGTGAGAAAACCTAGAGCCTATTATACAGAGCAAAGTAAGTCAGAAAGAGAAATGTGAATATCGTATACTGATGCATGTATATGGAATCCAGAAAGATGGTACTGATGCATTTATTTTCAGGATGTCTATGGAGAAAGAGACACCGAGAACAGACCTATGGACACAGGGGCAGGGGAGGAAGGAGAGGGTGAGAGTATGGAGAGAGTAACGTGGAAACTTACATTACCATATGTAAAATTATAGGCTGCTGGGCTGGCTCTGTCTTCTCAACATGTGGCATCATCTCTAGCACTGAGGCTGCTTGCTCTGGTGTCTGCCTTTCTTAGGAAGTGGAGAGAGGAAGAGAGCATGCTTTTAAGGAAGTGATGTGGAATTTGTACATATCACTTCTATTCACCTTCCGCTGGCAAGAACTTGGCCACACAACTCATTGTTGGGCATGGCGCTGGTTACAGAAGATTCTGGCCGGCTGGGTGTGCTTAGTAGAGGCCTCTCTGTGACTGGTGGGTCCTCTCCCTCTTTGACATTCTAGGTGTGGCTACAGAGGAGGCTACATGGAGGTGATCAACCTGCACCCTGAAATCAAGGGCCAGCTGGTGAAGCTGCTCTCGGTGCGTCTGTGCCCGCCTGTGTCTGGGCAGGCTGCCATGGACATCGTTGTGAACCCCCCGGTGCCAGGAGAGGAATCCTTCGAGCAGTTCAGCAGGGTGAGTCAGCTGTGTCCCATGGCCTGTCTGCATTACTGCTATGGCCAGCGTTTACCGCGTGTGGTCTCCATGGCCAGCCTCTCTCCAGATGACCTCCAGGGCACGCTTGTGGTTCCACATGGTGCCTGACCCACTCCAGGAAGGTTAAGTCTCAGGATGAAGCTGGACTGTATTTGAAATGGGAGGACTGTGTAGTGTGGGCATGGGCACCTCTTCCTCTTTCTCACCTGTGAGCACCACGGATGGGCAGGTGCTCAGGGGGAATGGCCTTGTGTCCTGAGAACATGGCGGGCAGAGGGGGGTGATGAGTCTGTTACTAAACTAAAAGGGGGAAAAGGATGAGCATGCCATTGATGCTAGACCACAGACCTGCCTGTGGCTTAACCAGATGTCCTTGCAGCTTGAAGTGATGCAGACAGACCCTTTCAACTGCAAGTGACAAAAACCCAACTCTAACGAGTTTAAACACAAATGGAACTTATTGAAGAAGTCAGCTCCCAGCTGACTTTTTAAACTGTGTTAAGTTATGCAGAACAGAAAACTCGCCACTTTGATCTTTTTCGACTGAACAATTTAGTGAATAAAGTACATTCACGTTGTTGTGCAACGGTTACCAGCCTCCATCTCCAGAACCTTTTCCCAAACTGAAACTGTACCCATTAAACGATAGCTCCTCCTTTCCCCCTTCCCCAGCACCTGGTAACCTCTACTCTACTTTCTGTCTCTGAATATGACCGCTCTAGGTACCTCATATGTAGCATTTATCTTGTGGCTGGTTTATTTCAGTTGGCGCTGTGTCTTCAAGGTCTGTCCCTGTCACGGCGCGTGTCAGAATGTGCTTCCTGTTGAAGGCAGTGTCACGCTCCACTGTGTGGACGTGCTGTGTTCTGCCTGTTCATTCATCTGCAGGGCACACCAGTCCACCTCCCAGTCCAGCAGTCCTTGCACAAGTGTTGGGCTGCCTGCTCCAGCTACGCGTGTCAAGCTCTCAGCCTATCACTGATGTGCTTTGCCCGGATTGTGTGCCCCAGCACATCACATGCATTGGGGGAAGGGTCGCTCCTCAGAATGAAATGGTGGGGCTGTCTCCTAAAAGCATGTTCTAGGATGTTCCGTCCAGGGCCAAGTTCGTTCAGGCTGATGGGGAGGGACTGGTTTTTCTTGTTTTCAGGAATGACATCTTCGACCGAGAGTAGAACCCGTGACACAAGCTACCTCGGGCCTACTTGTGACTCATGTGCCCCTGCCCAGGGCCCATGGCACCCTCGTGGGCTGAGTGTCTGTGGAGGACATTCTGCAGAGGGACACGTGTCTTGCCCGCCTCCCTGGTTTGCTGCTCAAGCACACACGAGCTCGCCTTTCGCCAGTCTGCCTGGACGCCCTAGTTTGAAGGGATGGTTTTCAGTGTCGGGAGCCACGGTGTCCAGAGATGCTGACTCCTGTGCTTTCTCTGTCTCCTCAGGAGAAAGAGTCCGTCTTGGGTAATTTGGCCAAAAAAGCTAAACTGACAGAAGACATGTTTAACCAAGTCCCAGGAATTCACTGCAACCCCTTGATGGGGGCCATGTATGCCTTTCCTCGAATCTTCATCCCTGAGAAAGCCATGGAGGCAGCTCAGGTCAGAGGTGCTGGATCGGGCTGGCTCTCTCCGCAGGTTCACTTGGAACTCTTTCTTGCCTTGAGGAGCACAAGTGCTGGCCCTTGACGCTCTGAACTTGGTGTATCCACTAGTCAGATGGTACTTAATGTGTAAAGATGACGGGCTCCCAGAGAGGCCTGCAGCAGCTGCGGTGATGGGGCGGGCGTGAGGTCAGACCCAGGTGTGATGTGATGCATTTAAAACTGAACAGAGACTGGAGAAGCATCAAGAGCTGTCTCCTCCACCTGACCACCATACCCCACAGTAGCGCTTCTCAAACTTGAATGTGTACATGGATCACCTGAGGCCCTGTTAAAAATGTCAGTTCTGGTTCAGGAAGTCTATGGAGAGGCCCAAGGTTCTGCATTTCCAAAAGTTCTCAGGTGGTACCACTGACCCTGGTTTGAGGATCAAGGGCCAGAGCCATGTCTCTGAAAGTGTCCTCACACCCCCTAACCTACCTTGTTAAGCATTTAAAATCGGGCTCCATCCCTCAGCCTGTTGAATCAGAATCCCTGGTGTTGGAGCCCGAGAATCTATTTAACAGGTGGCCTGGTTGTGCCAACTGAAGTGTGAGAAGCACCATCAGCAGGGCCCCTGAGAGGCATGTTCCTTAAGGCTCCCTTCGGCACAGACCTTAGGGCCCGGGCTTGGGGTATAGGAGGCCAAGGCCAATGCATAGGGAGCTACTCTGTGGGGGTGGGCGCATAGGACTCGGGCTGGCACTCCCTAGGGGTCAGCAGAAGCCTCACAGGCCACAGCTGTCCTAAAGCGGCCTTTGGGTTCTTTGCTCCCGGCCCCAGCTGCCTGCGCACCCAGTGTCCTGCCTTGTTTCTCCCAGGAAGAGAGGGTGGAGGGGCCCTGCCACGGGAAAGAACCCGCCATGTCAAGCATATTGGGCTTTGAGATTGTAATGGTGTGTTTGTGCAGTGTGAAGTCGGGAATGACTCCTAAGTGCTGCCCCTTTCCCACAGGCCCATAAGATGGCCCCTGACATGTTCTACTGCATGAAGCTTCTGGAGGAGACGGGCATCTGTGTCGTGCCTGGCAGCGGCTTCGGGCAGAGGGAAGGCACCTACCACTTCAGGTACCACTTCCTCTGCACCAGGGGGTGGGTCCTGGTTTGTCTTGGGAAACTTCGGCTGAAGCCCCTGTGTCCTCACCCCACTCCAGTTCTGTCCTATCCCAGAGATAGCTGAGACCCTGCACAGGGACTAAGGAAGATTGTGGGTAGACCCCAAGGTCATCTCCTTGACCGCTGTCTCACCCTCCACTGCCTCCATCTACCACATGCTATCTGCAGTGTCCCCAGTGCTGTGTTTTCCTTTCTTCCTTTGTCCCTTTTCAATTCCATGATGTATCAGTTTGCATCCAGGAGCTCAGTAGCTTGTCCACTGAGCCAAAACCTGCTGAGATATTGCCTCTGAGATATGGTGGAATTGCTGTGCCACCTTTCACAGGCATGGGACTCTGCCAGGCCAGCTGAACAGCTCAGCCAGGGCTTCCCAGCAAGGCCAGTTCTGTTCTGAAAAGCACCTTCTCCATCGGTGGGCCTCTCCCATGTTTCCTGCAGCAGATGTCAAAAAAAATGTCTTGGGTTTAGCACCTGGGGCCAAGTTTTGAGTCAGTGAAGGTCATGGGCAGTGCCCCTCATGGACAAATGTGTGTGGATAGCCTTTCCACCCTAGTTGGGTTCATCTTGGAAATTTGTGGCTCACTCAAGAAGTGGTTGACTTCTTTTTTTGTTTTTATACGGGATGGGGAGGGAGGGGGAGGGGGGTTCAGGATGGGGAACACATGTACACCTGTAGCGGATTCCTGTCAGTGTATGGCAAAACCACTACAATATTGTAAAGTAATTAGCCTCCAATTAAAATAGTTTATATTTAAAAAAAAAAGTGGTTACTTCTTGAGAGCTGCCCTGAGGGATGGAAAGCAGGTTGACAGGATTGGAGGGAGGAGTTAGTTTCCATGGCAACATGGGAGTGCCTATGGAGGGAAGTTGTGGCTGGAGGTTCTCACTATGAGACTAATAGTGGAGGTGGAAAAGGCTTGTCTAGCAGGAGTAGGGTCGGCTCCAGAGAAGAGTCTGTGCACCTGTCAGAGTGTTGGGTGGGCCTTCTGAGATTATGGGTGGATGGGTTAAGTAAGGTGAGATGCCGCCACCAGCTTACTGCATTTGTTCACATGTATGAATTGGCTAAAAAAATATGTGAGTGATGAGGGAACGTGGTTCAACCAGTGCCAGGTGCTGTCCAGGGCCTGTCCCTCCCCAGGAAGCTTGGCTTCACTGTGTGGTTCCCACAGCTGCAGGTAGAGGAGTGACCGGCCAGATCCACCCCCTCCCCTTCCCCAGAGCAATTCGCGCCCAACTCCGCTCTTCTCCTTCCTGACAGAATGACCATTCTCCCTCCGGTGGAGAAACTAAAGACGGTTCTACAGAAGGTGAAGGACTTTCACATAAAGTTCCTGGAGAAGTACGCGTGAGGACTCCTCGGGCCCCAGAGGGAGACCGGCCCTCGGCCTGCCTCCTGACTTGCCCAGCCCAGCCCAGACTCGCCTCCCCCAGCGACTCTGCCTCAGGCCTTACAAAGGTCACCGGTCGCTTGCGTCGTCATTTTGCCCCAGGAGACTTCTTTCTTTGTGCCTTGATGTTGGGAGCACCTCTCTTCTGAGCAAATGTGAATTGGGAATGCCTCAGAAGCCCTGTTTTTTTTGATGCAGCCAAAGTAGAGGGGACTTGCTCAGCGTATGTGGTAGTGTTCTCAGAATCTGTTGTTGTTGCTTGTGGAAAATTCATTTGGGGTTTAAAACAGCCAGGGTGCGTTGGGTGAGCTGCTTCAGGTTTGCAGAAACAAGGCATCAGGAAATGTATAACTTAACCACGATGAGGACTGGAAATCCCAAACTCACCGCCATGATCTGTGAAATAAAACCCTTAGCGGTGTGAAAATCTATTCCTTCAAACAGGAGAGCCTCGAGTCCACGGGAGGCCCAGAGAGGGCCCATCCTTCTGACCTGGGGGCAGACAAGAATGGTGAGGGTCGCAGCACAAGGGTGCCAGGCCAGGTGGTGGTGGGTGTCGGACTGTGGCCAAGGCCAGAAGGCCCTGCAGGGGAGGGGTGGGTGTGAGCCAGGCTCCAGGTTGAGCCAGGCCTCCATCTGGGAGCACACAGCAGGTAGTGAGGACTCTGCCCACAGGAGGGCTGCGGTGAAGGGATCTCTTGAGCTTTCTCAGGCTGGGACACCCATCTTGAGGTCTCCCTGAGCTCCAGGGGCACAGGGTTCATTCAGCCCAGCAATATCTCAGTCGTGGGGGATGCTGCCTGATGGTGTGTGGATCTGTCCCACTGTTACCCGACAGCCAGCCTCACCCAAGGGCTTCAGGGAGCTTTTAGGCAATAGCAGAGCAAGGAAACTCTGAAAATGTCCTAGTGAAGGAGGGTATCCTTAGGGACATGAAGAGAGTTAAACCACATCCCCTCCTGTAGTGTTTGTTGTTTGGACCAAGTGGAATTTGGTCCATATCCTAGCTCTTAATTGGTCCAAGTGCCTGGTAGCAGGGCTGCTCAGTACATGTGATCCGATTCAAAGCTCATAAAAGTATTCTATAAGTAAAGTGTTTTGCCTCCACATCTGCTGCTGGCTCCCCTCCTAGGCTCTCTAGACTGTCCCATAGCATCAGTCATCTTTTGGGAGTAGGGGTAGGGCATCATCCCCAAAGCCGGCAGCTTCCCTGCCATGAGCAAACCTGGGTGGGGGACCTGACCCACGCTCCCCGGAAATAGGCACTACAGGCCGCAGCAGGCTTATGCCCTCTTCTCCTCTGGGCCGTCCCTGGTGGGCTTCCCTGAGAAGCCAAGGCCAGCTCAGGAGTCAGGGGATCCAGCAAGTCCTAAAGTGGAATTGAAGGGACCGAAGAGAGAAATCTGAAGAGGCTAAAGGAGTGAACTTTGAAAGCAGCCTCCTGTCCTGTAATCCCCACGCCAAGTCCACACACGGGATGCAATAGGAAACTTCAGACTGCCCCTGTCCACTAGCATCACAGTCCCTATGAAGAAAGTAGCCACAATCTCAAATAACAAAGGGAATGTTTTAGAACTTTTTCTTCCTTAAAACTTCAAGAAAATTGCACTTGTGCTTGTTGATGGTCTATAAGCCAAGATGTGTCCCAGAGTTGTGAGATTTCTGGTGGAAAGGTTAAATAGTAGAAGCTAGTATATTTTCTATATTTTTGTAACAATTGCTTTTTTCATGGTGGGGAGTTGGGGTTAGTATTTGTAGTTTTAACAAGTCCAGTAGTTTTTTTAAATGAATCTCTTCAGATTATAAGTAACCCCTAAAAACTTTGCAACGTTTACATGATTTTTTAAAAAAGATGCCGTATACATTTGGTTTGCTTTTAAAAATAAGTAAATACTTAATAAGGTCAGCTAGCTGGTTTAGGAGGTTAACTTGATTCAGGTAGGAACTCTGATCATGATAGATTTGATTTTCTGCAGATTGTGGTGTCTTGTTTGGGTGCCACCAGAGTAAGTTGTTTGTCATTTGAGGTTGCACTTTATACCTGTAAAGTTTTCTGCTGTTCATCTAGGTCTGCATGGGAGTTGGGAGGATGCTGGGCTATACTGTGGTGGTCCATCACCTTGCACCTTGTGGCCAGACCGGTTGTCCCCATGTTTGTGAATTTGCAGGAAGAGCTGACAGGCCTACATGTCCATTTTCCAGTCTGGATTCTCATAGGCATCTCCTGACAAAGGTACTTCGTGATAGCTCTGATGGAAATTTCTTAACAATAAAATATATGTCCAGAATGGTGACTGTGTTTAACTTTCTTCGTATTTTAAATATCAAACGGATATCACTAATTGTCCACCTGTACTCTTACGCTCCTAAGTCACAGCTTTTCAGTTTCCATTTCTTCTTAGGTGTCAACCCTAAGGACCCTGGGCTGTTTTCTATTGCTTGAGATGGGAAACCTTTACATATTCTTTTAAAATAGAATGCTGTTCAAATGCTGTTCAAATGAAATGCTGTTCAAATGCTGTTCTCATGGGAGTGAAACAAACTAGCAACTTCTTCGCAGGAAGCAGGGGAGCCCAGGCAGGCAGGGGGAGCTGGAGAAGCAGCCTTGAAGCCAAGGGGTAAGGAGCAGCTGTCTAGAACAAGGGGTTTCATTCATTGCCTTGGGCTTTCCTAGACCCACATCAATTTTAATGTGTGGTTCTGGAATTCAAAACTTTATTTTTCACTTAAAATTGAAGCTTCTTTTTTTAAGAAAGTCTGGAAATATATATATATGTTTTAAAAAGTAAGATTCTTTTGGGTAGGAGGCTTGGAAACTTACTGAGAGTAGCTTAAGCAGAAGAGAATTTATTGTGTCATGTAAGAGGAATTTATTGAAATCCTGGAGGGATGCTGACGTTAGTTTTGATGTACACTGTTAAGTGCAAAGCCTGCCTGCCTGTCCGGCTATATTGAAAGATCTCATAGAAGGGCTCTGCCTTGGTCCACATGCCCTTCCCTGAACAGTAGCTGAGGCCTTTGAGAATAGAGTGTTTTGGCTGGCCCTGTGTATGAGCAGAGGTAGAGAAGGGCCTAGAATTGCCAGCCCCGATCAGGGTCATTGGAAGAGAAGCTGCTCCCCATAGGAATGAGGGATGGAGGTGATGCTGCACCCACAAACCTCGTTTACTACAGGTGGCTCTTCAGAGGGAAGCTAGGGGAGGTGTGTTCAAGGCAGGTTGAAAGTCATTGCTGGGTGATAACACAGGGGACTGAGATGCTCTGCACACCCACACTGTGCACATACCCCGGGAAGTGTACATCTTGTCTGGTGAGGAAACTTTTTGTAGTGTATTATGCACAGAGTTTATTAAATAGACAAAGATTGGGAGATACAGTTATTCTAGATCAGTAGTTCCCTTGTTACTAGGGACTGGTTTTGTGAAAGACACTTTTTCCACGGATATGTGGTAAGGGAGGGAAAGTTCAAGCGGTAATGCAAGAGATGGTGGGGACGGATGATAATTCAAGCTGTGGGGAGTGGCAGATGAGACTTCCATCCCTCGCCCACCACTCACCTGCTCTGTGACTGAGTTCCTAACAGGTTGGGGGGCGGGACACCCCTGCTCTAAATTATTTTTGGTATAGTGTTTGCTCTAGCCACATCTAGAAAGCTTTTGGCTATTTGATAAGGACCTAGCAGAAGCCCACAGACTGCTAGGGAATGAGGAATCAGAAGCTAATAAGAGGTGGTCACTGTCCTCAGAAAACCTATGGATGGTATGGCCACCGGATGGTCCATTGCTCAAATCCCATCCACCTGGTAGTGCTGGGCCTAATAGAAGCATGTGGGTGATGCATGGAGAGGCTGGTGCTGTTCTCTACCGAGCTGGGGTGCCTCTACCCATCTCTACTCTTTGCACAATGCCTTCTGAGGTCTTGCTTTTAGCCTTCATCCTGCCACTGAGCCAGGAGACTCCTCAAGAAAAAGGAAGTTGAAACTTACTGCTAGATACCCATCCAGTTCTCTTCCTTAAGAGGAACAGGTCAGCTAGAGTTTCCTATTGAGATTTCATTCTCCTACTGAAAGAGACTCCCACATACCTAAGGTCAATTAATCTATGACAAAAGGACAAGAGTGTACAGTGGAGAAAAGACTCACTTCAATAAATGATGCAGGGGAAAATGTAAAACAGCAAGATTAGAATATTTCTTCCTTCACACCATATACAAAAATAAACTCAAAATGGACTAAAAACCTAAATGTAAAACCCGAAACCATAAAACTCCTAGATGAGAACAGGCAGTACATTCTTTGACATAAATTATAGCAATATTTTTGGGAGCCTGTCTTCCCAAAGCAAAAGAAATAGGCCTTAATTAAACTTCAAAGATTTTGCATAGCAAAGGAAACCTTTGACAAAACAAAAAGACAACCTCCTGAATGGGAGAAAATACTTGCAAATCACTTGACCCACATGAGGCTAATACCCAAAATCTATAAACAGCTCATACAATTCAATGCAAAAAAAAAAAATCAAAAGTAGGCAAAAAACGTGAATAGAGATTTTTCCAGAGTATATACAGATGGCCAACAGGTACATGAAAAGATGCTCTCTATGTTGCTAAAAGCAAGAAAAAAAAAATCTCACACTGGTCAGAATGGCTATTATTAAAAAGTCTACAAGTAACATGCTAGAGAGGGTATGGAGAAAAGAGAAGACTTGCACGCTGTTGGTAGGAATGGAAATGGGTGCAGCCACTATGGAAAACAGTATGCGGTTTCCTCAAAAAGCTAAAAATAGAAATTCTGTGGTGATCTAGTGATTAGGACTCAGTGCTTTCACTGCTGTGGGTTCAATCCCTGGTTGGGGAATGAAGATCCTGCAAGGTGTGGTGTGGCCCCCAAAAAAAAACTAAAAATAGAATTTCCATATGGTCCAACAATCCCACTCCTAGGTATAATATTTGGGAAAAAAATGAAGATTCAAGAAGATCCATGCACCCCAATGTTCATTGCAGCACTGTTTACAATAGCCAAGACGTGGGAACAGCCAGTCCATGATAAAATGATTGGCTTAAGAAGATATGGTGTATATACATATAAATGTGTGAATGTGTATAGCAAAATAGAAACACAGAAATAGAAAACAAACTACTGGTTACCAGTGGGGAGAGGTGGAGGAAAGGACTAGATAGGAGTATGGGATTAAGAGATACAAACTACTACATATAAAATAGATAAGCAACAAGGATATACGGTACTGCAGAGAGAACTATAGCCATTATTTTGTAATAATTTTTAATGGAGTATGATCTATAAAAACACTGAACCTCTATGCTATACACCTGAAACTAATATTGTAAATTACAATTTTTAAAAATTGATCACTAAAAAGATTAGAAGATATAGAGTCATCCCTTGGTTTCCATGGGGGGATTGGCCACAGAATCCCCTAGGACACCAAAAATCTGGGGATGCTCAAGTCTCTTATATAAAATGGTACAGTATTTGCATATAACTTACATGTATTCTCCCATATACTTTAAAGCATTTCTGCGTTACTCATAATACTGAATACAATGTAAATGCTATGTGAATAGTTGTAAATACAATGTAAATAGTTGGTGGTGTGTGGCAAATTCAACTTTTGCTTTTTGGAATTTTCTGGAAAAAAATTGATTTTTATCTGAGGTTGGTTCAGTTCATAAATATGAAGGGTTGACTCTCATGATTTCTTTTGTCTCCTCCCCAGTTTTGTCTGTCTTTGCTCTGAGTGCATAACCTTGAAGTCCTTTTGAAGATATTCAATTTCAAAACTGTAAAAACATCCAGAATCCTAGTGATGCTTGGGTCAGAGCACAGAAGTATACATTAAATAAGTCTAAAAAAATTTCTGATTTATGTAAGTAAAGATATTCATGTGGAAAAACTAGAAAATAAAATCAAGGAAGAAATTTTTAAAATCTCCTCTAATCCTCTAGAATTAATCAAGCCTGACATTTATTTTTTTTAGCTGTGCTGCATGGCTTTTAGGATCCTAGTTCTGTGACCAGGATCAAACCTGGGCCTTCAGCAATGACAGGGTGGAGTCCTAACCACTGGACAACCAGAGAATTCCCCTAACATTCCTTACTGTCCTCTTCCTGAAAGTATTTTTATATGGCCGTGTGTTTGGATCCTATTTTTTCCCCCTTCAACATTAGAACATGAGTCAAGTGCCTGATGAGCAGTTTGGCTGGCTACTTCATCAGTTCCATGGATAAATAGGCATATTAACTATTGGTTAACTGCACACTTAAACATTTAGATTACATACCATTTTTGGTTTTTAAAAATAATGCCACGTAATACTTCTGTGCATAGAGAGGGTGTTCCCCTCCCTTGCTCTTGTGTCATGGCTAATTGTGGAACATGCTCAGGTATTTTTCCATGAACCTCCAGGGACATTGTCCTTGAGGCAGAGTTCAGAGCTCAGCAGATCATGGTACATACCTTGACCTTGGCTCTAGCACTTACCAGCTGCGAGATTACTGAGCCTCAATGTTGCCACCTGAAAAACAGGGCTGATAATGCCCACTTGTGGAGTAATGGGACGACTGTGAGCACCGAATAGGAAAATGTGGGTGTTCTGCATGTGTGTGTGTAGCTTAGTGTAGCTCAAGGGAAGTAGTTTATTTATTGACTACTTTCTGTGACAGTCTGATTAATTTTTAGAGCAGTGCTGATACAATACATGTTCAATACGTGTTTAAATCAAGGAGAAAATACACTCTTGGAATGCTAGATACAGTATGAAAATGACATATAGAGGAAGTGAGGACTCTTTCCCAGCACTGCTGAACATATTCTGCTAGACAAAGTACACAGGTTAGTTATTTGGTAATTTTTTTGGTCAGTGGTAACGTTTTTATTTTTTCAGTCACACATTTTCTGAAATAAAAATGCACTGGGTCCAGTTACACTGGATTCCTCATGAGGTCAGTTTAGTTCAGTTCAGTCGCTCAGTCATGTCCGACTCTTTGCGGCCCCATGAACTTCAGCATGCCAGGCCTCCCTGTCCATCGCCAACTCCCGGAGTCCACCCAAACCCATGGCCGTTGAGTCGGTGATACCATCCAGCCATCTCATCCTCTGTCGTCCCCTTCTCCTCCTGCCCCCAATCCTTCCCAGCATTAGGGTCTTTTCCAATGAGTCAGTTCTTCGCATAAGGTGGCCAAAGTATTGGAGTTTCAGCTTCAACATCAGTCCTTCCAATGAACACCCAGGACTGATCTCCTTTAGGATGGACTGGCTGGATCTCCTTGCAGTCCAAGAGACTCTCAAGAGTCTTCTCCAACACCACAGTTCAAAAGCATCAATTCTTCGGTGCTCAGCTTTCTTTATAGTCCAACTCCTACATCCATACATGACTACTGGTCCTTGACTAGATGGACCTTTGTGGCAAAGTGATGTCTCTGCTTTTTAATATGCTGTCTAGATTGTTCCTAACTTTCCTTCCAAGGGGCAAGCATCTTTTAATTTCATGGCTGAAATCACCATCTGCAGTGATTTTGGAGCCCAGGAAAATAAAGTCAGCCACTGTTCCCACTGTTTCCCATCTATTTCCCGTGAAGTGATGGGACCAGATGCCATGATCTTAGTTTTCTGAATGTTGAGCTTTAAGCCAACTTTTTCACTCTCCTCTTTCACTTTCATCAAGAGGCTCTTTAGTTCTTCTTCACTTTCTGCCATAAAGGTGGTATCATCTGCATATCTGAGGTTATTGATATTTCTCCCGGCAATCTTGATTCCAGCTTGTGCTTCCTCCAGCCCAGCGTTTCTCGTGATGTACTCTGCATAGAAGTTAAATAAGCAGGGTGACAGTATACAGCCTTGATGTACTCCTTTCCCTATTTGGAACCAGTCTGTTGTTCCATGTCCAGTTCTAACTGTTGCTTCCTGACCTGCATACAGGTTCCTCAAGAGGCAGGTCAGGTGGTCTGGTATGCCCTTATCTTTCAGAATTTTCCAGTTTGTTGTGATCCACACAGTCAAAGGCTTTGGCATAGTCAATAAAGCAGAAGTAGATGTCTTTCTGGAACTCTTGCTTTTTCGATGATCCAGCAGATGTTGGCAATTTGATCTCTGGTTCCTCTGCCTTTTCTAAAGCCATCTTGAATATCTGGAAGTTCACGGTTCACGTATTGCTGAAGCCTGGCTTGGAGAATTTTGAGCATTACTTTACTAGCGTGTGAGATGAATGCAATTGTGCAGTAGTTTGAACATTCTTTGGCATTGACTTTCTTTGGGATTGGAATGAAACTGACCTTTTCCAGTCCTGTAGCCAACTGCTGAGTTTTCCATATTTGCTGGCATATTGAGTGCAGCACTTTGACAGCGTCATCTTCCAGGATTTGAAATAGCTCAACTGGAATTCCATCACCTCCACTAGCGCTGTTTGTAGTGATGCTTCCTAAGGCTCACTTGACTTCACATTCCAGGATGTCTGGCTTTAGGTGGGTGATCACACCATCGTGATTATCTGGGTCGTGAGGATCTTTTTTGTATAGTTCTTCTGTGTATTCTTGCCACCTCTTCTTAATATCTTCTGCTTCTGTTAGGTCCATACCATTTCTGTCTTTTATTGAGCCCATCTTGGCATGAAATGTTCCCTTGGTATCTCTAATTTTCTTGAAGAGATCTCTAGTCTTTCCCATACTGTTGTTTTCCTCTATTTCTTTGCATTGATCTCTGAGGAAGGCTTTTTTATCTCTCCTTGCTATTTTTTGGAACTCTGCATTCAAATGGGTGTATCCTTCCTTTTTTCCTTTGCTTTTCATTTCCCTTCTTTTCACAGCTACTTTTAAGGCCTCCTCAGACAGCCATTTTGCTTTTTTGCATTTCTTTTTCTTGAGGATGGTCTTGATTCCTGTCTCCTGTACAATGTCACGAACCTCCATCCATAGTTCATCAGGCATTCTGTCTATCAGATCTAGTCCTTTAAATCTATTTCTCACTTCCACTGTATAATCATAAGGAATTTGATTTAGGTCATCCCTGAACGGTCTAGTGGTTTTCTCTACTCTCTTTAATTTCAGTCTGAATTTGGCAATAAGGTAGGTCCAATTAAAAAAAACACTCTTTTTATAATTCTAATGTAATTGGACTATTTTTTTTTGGCGTAGGTTCATCTTAACCTGCTGGCACCAGTTAGGAACTGGTATTTGCCTCAAAAGGAACTTTGTAGGCCTTTCCCCCTTCATGATTAAAGCAAGCTGCTATTTGCCATTTCCACCTCAAAACTTTAAAACAAAATCCCCCAGTTATTTGAGTCAGCATCATGATGAACTTTGAGGGCCAAAGCCCCACTCTAGGATTTCGAGTGTATAAATTAGGATTCTTTTGGTTATACAGACAGAAAGCCTAACTTGAGAAGTCAAGAACTGGGTAAGTCAAACCTACATTCCCCAGGCTCCCTTGCCTGGGGAATTCATGTGTGGCCATGAATTTAATGGGTCATCATCAGTAGTATCAGGTGCAGTTGCTGAGAACGTTCCTTGCCTGTCCTGCGTCCCTTTTCTTCCTGTCTTGTCCTCTGACTGCTTGGAATGCATGCGTGAAAACTGAGCTATGACAGCAAAGACACAGGCTTGTGCAGAAATGCTATTATTTTTGTTGTTATTATTCCACCCTAATTCCAGTGACATAATCTTTTGGGGTTTCATTTATCTTGATCATCTCATCTTTGTTACCTACCAAGGCAGCTTAATAAATGTTGGCGACACTCATAGAAATGCAAATGACTCCTGTCATTCATCCAGCACTGGCTGGGCAGCTTTCTGCCAGGCACAGTGCTTGGTGATGGGGAACCAGCAGTGAGTAAGACGTGGCCTCGTGGTTTATAAGGTTGATGACACTTACGCTGATAAGAGACGGAGAGGCAACAGTGATACATTGTTGATAAGAGTGTGCGTTTGAACCATTTTTGGGGAGAGCATCTTGGCACAATCAGCATTAAATATACACAAGCCTACTTTAATACTACAGTAATCAAGACAGTATGGTATTTAAGGACAGACAAAAATAAAGAACAGAATAGAGTCCACAAATAGAACCACATACATTTATCACTTTGGCATAAAAGAGACCACACACACACACATATATTTATTTGATACATCAGTATTGATGATATAATTTTTGACAAGCATACTAAAGCAATCCAGTAGGAAAGAGAGTCTCTTCAGCAAATGATGCTGCAATGCCTAGGTATCCATATGGGGAAACAAATGAACTTCAACTCCTACCTCATACATATGCAAAATTTGGGGTGGATCACAGACCTAAATTTAAGAGCTAAAATGATAAATCTTCTAGAAGAAAACATAAGAGAAAATCTTTGCAATTTATGATTTAAATATTTCTTAGGACTAAAATACACAAATATTAAAAGAAAAAAATTGATAAATTGAACCACATCAAAATTAAGAACTTCTGCTTTTTAAAAGGACATGATTTGGAAATAAAAGACAAGTTGCATGCATGCTGGAAAGATATATTTTCAGAACATAAATCTCATAAAAGACTTGTAACAAGAGTACATAAAAAACTTCAAAAGTTAATAATAGGGACTTCCCTGGTGGTCCAGTGATGCACAGTCTGCCTTGCAATGAACAAGGAACCAGGAACCAGGAAACACCAGTTCAATCCCACATGGCATGGAGCAACTAAGCCTGTATGCCACAACTACTGTGGCCATGTTCTCTGGAGCCCATGAGATGCAACGAGAGAAGCCACCGCAATGAGAAGCCCGCACACTGCAATGAAGAGTAGCCCCTGCTGCCTGCAACCAGAGAAAGCCCGCCCACATCAACAAAAACCCAGCACAGACCCCCGCCAAAAAACAAAATAAATAAAATTATTTTAAAAGTCAACAACAATATGAGAAACAATCCAATTTAAAAACGGGAAAGATTTGAACAGATACTTCACAGAAGAAGATACACAAATGGTCAATGAGCACGTGGGGAAAAGCCCAACATTATCAGTGATGGAAAGGAATACGAATTAAAAGCACTGAGATGCCACCGGAGTGACTAAGTAGAAGACTGACACTCCCAAATGCTGAAGGCACGGGGCAACCAAAATCTCAGGGGTGATACACTCACTTTGGAAAACTGGTGGCTTCTTAAAACGTCAAATACACACCTGCCTTGAGATGCAGCAGTTTCACTCCTAGGGTTTCCTTCTCTCAGGGAACACTGTCTTGTGTTGCCTGTTGTCCACTGTCTGAAAACTATTGTTTTATGTGTTTCCCCATTCCCCAGGTTTTAATTGTTTAAACTGGTTGAGTAAATCTAGTGCCTGTTAATCCATCATAGCCTGGAGCAAAAGTTTCCTGTTTCGTGTCCTACAGGGCTGGGGGTTACCCTGCTGTGTTCATTTGTCCAAACTTATAGAGCTGTCCACTTACAATCTGTATATTTCACTGCAAGTAAATTATAACTCAATAAAAACTTAATTAGCAGGAAATATATGCATCCCTTGATCCAGAAATCTCATCTTTAGGAATTTATCCTTGGACATTTTCCCACTTGTGAAAGATGTGTGTGTGTGTGTGTGTGTGTGTGTGTGTGTGTGTGTGTGTATGAAGTAAGATTTCTATTTTAAGGCAGGACAAGAAAAATTAAACAAAATTCTCTCTGTGTTTGTTTGGACCTCCTCCTCCCTCCCTAATGTGCAGAGTGTATCTCATTATACATTAACTAGAGCTCCTCAAAGATGGGAGTACAGACTCAACTGGAAAGATCTTTTCTCTCCCCTGCCCCTGCCTTCTGACACTAGCAATGTAACTTCTTAGAAGAATAATGTTCTTTTCCAGCTCTGTAGAGGGTCACTAAAGGGTCACCATGACTTGCTGCTCACTTTGTATATGCAGTTATGTATCCTTGGTGAACTTATGTAAAATATCATGTCATTTTCAAAGTTCCCAGGTACATCCCCACAGTTCCTTTGTATCAAAAATGTATATGATTGCACCTTCAACTTCTAACAGGTACAAAGTTTCTCGGAGCTTTCTGAGAATCTGCTTTCCAGGTGATAACCCTCAGTTTGGCTTGAATAAAATTCCCCCTTTTTTATTCTTAGTTCACTTCAGCTCAGTCACTCAGTCATGTCCAACTCTTTGCGACCCCATGAACCACTGCACGCCAGGCCTCCTTGTCCATCACCAACTGCTGGAGTCTATCCAAACCCATGTCCATTGAGTAGGTGATGCCATCCAACCATCTCATCCGCTGTAGTCTCCTTCTCCTCCTGCCCTCAATCCTTCCCAGCATCAGGGTCTTTTCAAGTGAGTCAGTCCTTTGCATCAGGCATCCAAAATATTGGAGTTTCAGCTTCAACATCAGTCCTCCCAATGAATATTCAGGACTGATCTCCTTTAGGATGGACTGGTTGGATCTCCTTGCAGTCCAAGGGACTCTCAAGAGTCTTCAACACCACAGTTCAAAAGCATCAATTCTTCGGCGCTCAGCTTTCTTTATAATCCAACTCTTTTTCTTCTTAACTTAGTAGTTAATTGACTTTTCTATGACTGTATTCAAGAATGTTCACAGCAGCATTGTTGGCCAGAGCAAAAGAGGGGAGAAACTTATACACTTTTACACACTCAGTAATGAAGGATTTGTGTATCCCTCCAAAAGAATGCCATGCAACTGTTAATCCAGATTAGTATATCTGTACCTACTCTCTTGAAAAGTCATCTAAGATCCACTTTTAAACTGAAGTAGCAATTGCAACCGCCATACATAATGCAGTAGTGGACATCTCAGTATTGTCTGATCAGACTCACCCTGTCCTGGGAATATTCTCCCCCCCACCACATCAGAGGATTCCCTCATTCTAAAGTGAGTCCGCACCTTCTAAGGTGATTCCGCAACCCTGGACTGCAGATGGGTAAGTCCATTCCCAGGATTGCCCAATTTGAAACACAGAGTCTAATTCTTGAAAGGCTAATTTTTATGAAAAGAAAACTCAAGCCCTAAAGGTAAACATGGATCTTGTTCGTAGAGGAAAGTGGTCTTCAACGAGACAACAAAACTGACATTAAGAGAATCAGGGATGAGAATTCACAGTCCAAAGGCCTTCGTGGGTTTTGCCCTTTTCCTTCAGTTGCTTTCACAGTCCCCAGCTACATCCCCACTGTTCCCGTGGCTTGGTTATCTAATTTATTGGATCTTAAGAGCCAATAAAATCTCCCTTTTGGCCAAGTTAGCTGGAGTTAAGTTCCTACTGCTGTAGGCAAAGCATATGTTAGTGTACACATAAGGAAAAACTAGGGGGAAAAGAGTTTCATATGTATATATACATATATAGATGGTCTATAGATGATCTATAGATGCTCCAACACTCAGCTTACTGTTTAGTAAAGGAAACTTGGAGGAGGAAATGGTGCAACCACAGCTATCCACAACTGCTGCCTGGTTTATCAGAGCAGTAAGTGAGGCTGGGGCTAGTTTTGTTTAAAGGTAGGAATGTGATTTTTGAGTGAGGAGTAGGGGTCTCCTGGGTAACCTTGAGATAGTGATGTTCTTGACTAGTATTTGATTATGGAAATCAATCTCTCTCATTTGCTCTGTGTCTGCTTTTCAGTCTTCATGTCTCTGTCCCTCTCTTGAAGGATTTTCCCTCATAATGTTGTTCGGCCCTAAAATACTTAAGCTGACAAATTCTTAAGGAAAATTCTTAAAAAAGCATCAAGCTGCTAAAAAGTTGCAAGCCCTTATTTGTTGTTAGAGCTTTGCTGGAGTCATCAGATTTCACATTTAGTTGCTTAATGCAATCTATGCTCCTAAGAAAAAGTGTGTAAATCAAAAGAGTTTTAATTTTTTAAATGGTTGCTTTTTAATAAGAGTTGTTATATTGATTTGTAAAAAATTAGAAAACACAGGTAAGAAAAAGGAAAAGAAAATCACTCATGGAAATAAGAATATAATGCAGGTAATGCAGAAACTGAAGGGTTTATTGTTAATTTGTTAGATGTGATAATAGCATTGCAAACACATAAGAAGTATCCCCCCCCCCCCCCCCCCCCGCTTTGTTTTGGCTGTGTGCAGGCTTGCTCTTAGTTGTGGATCACGGGCTCTAGAGCATGTGGGCTCAGTTTTCGCCATGCACAGGCTCCCTAGTTGTGACCTGTGAGCTTAGTTGCCCCAGGGCATGTGGAATCTTAGTTCTTCAACCAGGGATCAAACCCGCATCCCCTGCATTGGAAAACAGATTCTTAACCTCTGGACCACCAGGAAACTCCCAGAAATGTCAAGATGCATGTTGAAGTATACAGGGATAACATTCAGTGGTGTCTGACATTTGCTTTAAAATACTTAAGAGACACCAGTTAAAAAAATAGGTGTGAAAATACTACTATTCAACAAAGTAGTACAAGTTTTAAGACTAAATGTATTTATTTATTGGAAAAAATAAGTGCAGCAAGTGTGACCAAATATTGATGGTAATTAATGATTTGGAGCAGTAGATGTAGAGATGTTCATTTTATTATTTGACTTTTCTGTATATTTTCATAATAAAAATTTTTTTTAAACATCTGCAACCTTCAAATGCAGAGAAAAATAATTATTTTCAGTTTCATGTACATTCTATCAGAACAGTTACGCAGGCATATATTTTAGAAACATCATAGTGAATGCATTTTCTATTATATAATTAACATAACCATAAAACATTCTTTACAACATTGTTTTTTTAGCAACTACATGCTATGCATTGAATGGATGCATCAAAATTTAATGGAGGAATGTTCAGGTTATTTTCAATTCCTTATGATCATAATCTTTCAATGAATATTCTTACATTGACTCTTGCACAGTCATAATTTTCCCAAGATAGAGACCCAGAAAGGGATTTCCGGATACATGTTTAAGCACCAGGGGGAGCTGGTCACCTATCCAATACCCAGAGCCTGTGTGTGTGCGTGTCTGTGTGTGTGTGTGTGTGCACGCACACATGCATGTATGTGTGTTGGAAAGCAACCCTCATCCTTGAACTTAGCAGCTGAGCGCATCTCGTTTCATATTTCAGCTTTCTGTGATGAAAATACAAAACACCTGGGCACGCAGCCCCACTGTTTAATGCCTGACACCCAGGAACACTTAACTGAGCCTATGATCTTTGAAACCTTCTTACCAAGACAGACCACAATGGATTACAGAGAAGTTACAGACGTGTGCCAGTGTCAGTCTAGAGGTTCTGTGCAGTGGGAGGGTGGGCTGGGTGCGGGGTGGGCGTGCACACCAGACTCTAGTCAGGGGAGAACTTGACTCACTGGCAGGTTTTAGCCTACAGGTGATTCTTTCTGCTACATTCTTATTTTGTAGGCTGTCTTGTAGCTATTTTGACCCTTTGACTAGCTTTGAAAGCCGGATCAAATTCTCACCAGATTGCAGGGAAGGAGACCAAGACATTTAACAACTGACTTGCCTCAGAGGTTGTCAAGATCCTAATGCACGTGCTGCCCCACAGGTGGTATCCCTGATAGACACACATCTCTTTGTCAGGAGGGACCTCCCAACATTCCAGCTGGTCACAGATGACAAAGGACAGAAGCACAATAACCAGAAGTGGACACAACACACTCCCTCCTGGCCTCTCCCTGCCCTCCCCTCAAAAAATGTGGACAATTGATGATTCTCAATCACACAAAATGCTATCTCCTTCCAGTCCTGAACCCTTCTGTGAAAATATGCCACTGCACAGGCCAGGTCATGTCATTTAGGTAAGAAAAATCCCACTTCAGGCTCACAGAGGAGCATGGGACCCAGGTTGGTGCCCCTAACCCCAGTGACTGGTTCAAGGATGGCACATGACTAACACCAGGCCAGTGGGTGCCCCACCCAGGACTTATGGTGGGAGGGTGGAGGGAGAGCTGCTGCTTTTACCGGCTTGCTGACTCGGTTGTAGAGCATCATGTTGAAGAAGCTGGGTGTTGGAGTTTGGACATGAATTGGAATCCTATCTTCATTATCAGCCATGTGAAATTTCCTAATATCTCTAAGAACTGGCTTCCTTGGGGCTTCCCTGTGGCTCAGATGGTAAAGAATCTGCCTGCAATGCAGGAGACCCAGGTTCAATCCCTGGGTCGGGAAGATTCCCTGGCAAAGGGAATGGCAACCCACTACAGTATTCTTGCCTGGAGAATCCCAAGGACAGAGGAGCCTGACAGGCTGTAGTCCATAGGGTCACAAAGAATCAGACATGACTGGGTGTTCATTGGTTGGTTGGTTCACTCGTAAACTGGGGCAGTAATAATTTCCACCTTACAGAGTTATTGTAGGGTTTGTGTGATGTAACACATGCAAAGCACTAAGCCCTCAGCCTGTCACATATCAGTCATTCCAAGCTTTTGGTTGGCTGTTAGGACACCATCTGTACCCTGAGATGTGGAGAGAGACAGCAAGCTTCCATCCTGCTAAGCCTGTTCATCCACAGCACTATCTCCCTCTCATCAAATATATACATACATATATTTTTTCCCACTGTCAACATGTATATAAAATGAGGCATCATCAGATGATGACCATGCACCTGGAATTTTCTGGGAACTCCCAATTTCTAATACATGATCCTGTTGACAGAAAACAAATTGCAGCTTCTGGTCAGAAGAACATACTTCCCATCCTTCTCTGATGGGAATGAACTGGAGCCATTGTTCTGGGTGTGTGATTTAGGCCATTCCAGGAGGCAGAGTGGTTCTAGAACTGGGCCACCCTTGTGTCAGGTAGGACTCAGTTGGTTTGCCAAGTGACAAAAAACTCAACTTTAGCTATAATTCACAAGAACTGACGGTGAAGTCCTTCATTGAAAGGACTGATGTTGAAGCTGAAACTCCAATACTTTAGCCACCTCATGCGAAGAGTTGACTCATTGGAAAAGACTCTAATGCTGGGAAGGATTGGGGGCAGGAGGAGAAGGGGATGACAGAGGATGAGATGGCTGGATGGCATCACTGACTTGATGGATGTTGGTGATGGACAGGGAAGCCTGGCGTGCTGCAATTCATGGGGTCGCAAAGAGTCGAACACGACTGAGCAACTGAACTGAACTGAACTGAACTAAGCAGGTACTGGTTCCCTGGAGTAGAAGTAAGGAAATTTAACCTATAAAGGGGAAGATAGTAAGTACTTTAGGATTTACAGACCACATGGTCTCTGTTGTAATTGTGCAAACCTGCTATTGTAGCACAAAAGCAATACAGAAAATATGGAAAAGAATGAGCATGGCTGTGTTCTAATAAAACTTTATTTACAAAAATAGATGGTCGATGACTTGGCTCATGGGCTATAGTTTGCTGGCCTTTGGCTTTAGAGGAAAACCAGTGTATAAATACCCAGAGGGAGCTCTGTGGACAAATTTTTGAGGCCAAAGCCATTCTAAAAATGAGGAGTCAGTGGGTTTCTAAAGGAGTGATGGCCAGTGGAGAACTGCTTCTTCATACTTGATCTTTGAACTTTCCCATCTCTGAAGCAATCAGCTACAACAAGCGCCTAACCAATAGTTGAATCTCTCTCTCTCTCTCTCTCTCTCTTTTTTTTTTTGATAGCAAGAAATGAAGTATTCAAAGCAGGTCATTATAATGGACGTCTCTATAGACTGTTGGGACACAAGGGGAATATCCGACACTGCCTGTCTTCCCTAGGGTGACCATTCTGGGTGCTTGGCCATGGACTGATGTCTAGGATCAAGTGAGAGAGGACTTAGAACCTAAGGGGCTCTAAGTACGCCATTCCTGGACTGACAGGGTGAGAAGGTGAATGGGCCGGGGTGTCACCGTGCTGTCCTATTGTGTCACAGCCATCCACATTGACGGGCTTGTTTGGAGAGCCTGGTCGTTAAGAGCACTGAGGACCAGAGATCAGTCTTTGAGGACAAGAGATGTGCCTTTGAGGAAATAGCTCAACCCTCCTGGTGAACTCCGTAGAATCTACCTTTCAGATGCCTGAGCAAGGCCAGAACCTTAGCGACTTGAGTCCAGCTGAAACCGGTTACCTACATGGAAAGTCCAGTTCCCAAGGGCACCTGGATTAGTACCTGAGGCTGAAGACATACTGGACTGTCTTTAGCGAATGTTTCCCTGAAGGAGTACCTGTCATGTCTCAGCAAGTGGTCTATAAACGCTTTCTCTTTCACTAAATCTTGTGTCCTCTCAAGTAGACGTTTTTAAATATGCATTCCTATTTTATAGCTTTGGTTTTACTGCGAGTTACATTAGAGCCTTCAAGATGGAAAATTGTACCTTAATAAAGAAAAAATGTGGGTCATCATGACTAATTTGGCAAGCAAAATAGTATTTCAGCATGAGGTCCTTGATGGTGAAGAGGTTGAGAAATTGATAGTGTGTGACACTGTTCGACTAACAGGGATATATTATTTTTTAGAGTTCCTTTTCAGGGATTTAGGTCATTATTTTAGATCCTTCAGACCTTATGGTTCAGAAGATCAAGAGGCACTCCTTTCATTTAGTAAATTAAGTTCTACTATGTGCCAGTGTTCTTTGCATTAGAAGCTTAACCTTATAATCTGTGCGTTGTGTACAAATGCACGAAGACATATTTATGAATATCTTATGCATATTATTGTAATAAATAATTGGAAACAGTCTCATTATCTATCAGTAGAAGAATGAACAATGGTTCAAACAATAGAACTTTGAGATCATTAAAAAGAAGACATAGATCTTTATGCATTAGATGCAAATGTGGCAAAGGAGGAATAAGACCAAAGGAAAGTTGTAAAATAAGTTATATCCCATTTCTATATATGCAAATGAGAAAATCGTAAAAGCGGTTGCATCTGAGAGAAGGATTAAAGATGGGAGATTTGGTTCTATGGAAAAAGTGAAAGTGGAAGTCACTCAGTCATGTCTGACTCTTTGCAACCCCATGGACTGTATAGTCCACGGAATTCTCCAGTCCAGAATACTGGAGTAGTGTAGCTGTTCCCTTCTTCCCACCTCAGGGATCAGAACCTAGGTCTTCCACATTGAAGGTAGATTCTTTACCAGCTGAGCTACCAGGTAATCCCAACTGGTTCTACGTGCATTTTAAAAATCTTGAAGAATAAAGACAACTCTATTGGTATTCATAGTCTCGTGAGCATGGGATTGGATGGGAGCACTGCATTACTCATTTTTCTAAGTCACATAGTTTTGTAAGGTTTGATTTTTTTAATGGTTATGTACTGCATTCCTAACAGAAAAAACAATAATTTCTGGCTCACAAGAAGGAATTAGCTGTTCACACATAGACTAAAGTACATCACTGATGGAAGGTTAATCTACCCTGGCTAAAGAGCTTCCTCAGTCACTTTCTTTCCTATAGCTGAGAAGTCAGGTCTTGTGGCATCTTTAGCTTGACCCAATTGTCCCACTTTGATAGAGATTTAACTGAAATTTCAGAAATTAAAGACAAACAAGAATTACGCTAACGATATTCTCTAGAAGCCAGCATCAGATTATGTGGGCTTCAGAATTTATTCAAATCCCTTGCAACTGGAGATGAATTAATCACAAGACTTTGGGAGTTTTTATTGTTATTATTATTTTGGCCGAGTCGCTCAGCTTATGGGATCTTCATTCCCTGACCAGGGATAGAACCCAGACCCTGGCAGTGAAGGTGCTGAGTACTAGCCACTGGATCATCAGGGAATTCCAGGAAGTGTTTATTGTTAGAGAACATGCATCTTTTTGTAATCAAACTCCAGCTATTTATATTAATATAAACTCTGTTTACTTAACAATAAAAGACTATAAAAACTTCTGAGCTAGTGAGCCAAAAAAGGAAGATTAGGTTTATGGATAACTTACTATGTGTGGCATAAGTAAAGAAAGGCAGGAAAATGAATGAGTATACTAGCCACTATGGAGAACAGTATGAAGAGTTCTCAAAAAAATAAAAATACAACTACCATATGCATGATCCAGCAATTAATTTTCCCAAAGAAAACAAAAACACTAATTTGAAAAGATATATGTACCCCATGTTAATTTAACGTTTTTAAAATAATAGCTAAGATATGGAAGCAACCTAAGTGCTTATCTATTGATAAATAAAGATGTGGTATACATATATTCATATTCTATAGAATGAAATATATATTAATGAATAAAGATGTAGTATATATATAATATATATGTATATATGTATTAAAATATATAAATGTTACTCAGTTACAAAAAGGGATGAAATCTTGCCATTTGCAACAACATGGATGGACCTAGAGGGTATTATGCTAAGTGAAATAAACCAGACAGAAAAAGACATAGTGTCTGATTCCACATGTGGAATCATACACTGTGTGCAAAGATTGCAGGCAGGAGGAGAAGGGACGACAGAGGATGAGATGGTTGGATGGCATCACTGACTCAATGCACGAGTCTGAGCAGGCTCCAGGAGATGGTGGAGGACAAGGAAGCCAGGTGTGCTGCAGTCCATGGGGTCGCAAAGAGTCGGACACAACTGAGCAACTGAACAACAGCAGCCACTTGTATGTGAAATCTAAGAAACAAATGAACGAACCTAGCTGAACACATACAGAGTCATAGATACAGAGAACAAACAGGTGGTTGCCCAGGGGAAGGGGTTGGGAGATGCGAGAAATGAAGGACATGAAGGTAATGAACTTTCAGTTACAAAATAAATGAATCCAGGTATGAAATGTACAGTGTGGGGAATACACTATGTGGGAATAGACAGTAATGTTGTAATACCTTTGTATGGTGACACGTGACAACTAGATTTATCATGGTGTCATTTCTAAATGTATGGAAATACGTTACTATGTTGTATACCAGGGACTAACATAGTGTTATAAGTCAGTTATACTTCACAAACAAACAAACTCATAGCCAAAGAGATCAGATTTGTGGTTACCAGAGGCAGAGGTGTGAGGAGGGAGGATTGGATGAGGACAGTCAAAAGGTACACACTTCCAATTATAAGTAGTAGGGTTGTAATGTACTAGGGATGTAATAAATGTCATTAACACTGCTATACATTACACAAAAGTTTAGAGAGTAAATTCTAAGAGTTATCACAAGAAAAAAATCATTTTTTTCATTTCTTTGCTGTTGTTATCTATATGAGATGATGGGTGGTCACTAAACTTATTGTAATAATCATTCCATAATGTATGAACGTCAAATCATTATGTTGTCATACCTTAAATTTATACAGTACTGTATGTCAACTATATTTCAATAAAACTAGAAGGAAAAAGAAAGAAAATGAGTGGGTATAATCAGTACTTGGGGCAAAATACTCAAGACCTAATTGATAAACTGTTGAACAGTACCTTCATGTGGACTTCCTAAATAAATGATCAATTACAAAATAAAATCTACAATGTATTACATGCACCCATCCGGAGCCAGATGACTGCTGTATGTAAAGAAGAAGCTACTGTATCACAACGAACACCGAAGGTCATCTCCCGTATTACACACTTTGGTTAAAAATTTTATGTAAGTAACAAAATAAAAAATAAATTGGAGTTAATGAAAAATTTAAAACTTTGTGCTGAATTCAAAGGACACTATCAAGGAAGTGAAGATAACCACGGAATGGGAAAAGTATTTGCAAACCAATTATCTGATAATGAATAAATAAACTGTATCACATCCATACAATGAAATCTTTTTCAGCAATAGGAAGAAAAGTAAGACAAGTTGAGAAAGTAGCCTTGACCTATATACACTATCATGTGTAAAGTGAATAACTAGCAGAAAGCTGCTGTGTAACAGGGAGCCCAGCCTGGTGCCCTGTGATGACCTAAAGGGTGGATTAGGGAGAGGAGGAAGGCTTATGAGGGACAGGAGATACATATGTGTGTCTGTGTGTATGTGTGTGTGTGTGTGTGTGTATATGTGTATATATATATATGTATATGTAATTATCACTCATTCATATTGATGTAGGGCAGAGACCACCACAGCACTGCAAAGCAATCATCCTCCAATTAAAAAAAATAATAAGTGAACTATCAGGCCACAAAAAGATATGAACACACCTTAAGAGCATGTTGTTAAGTGAAAAGACTGAAAAGCTTACAAACTATATGACTAATTTTATAAAATTTTGGCAAAGGCAAAACAGTAGGTGTTTGTCATGGGTTCAGGAGTGGGGTGAGTTGAATAGGTTAAGTCCGGCGGATTTTTTAATTCAGTATAACATAATAGTGAATACATGACACTATGCATTTGTCAAAACATGCTGAACGTAACAGCATGAAGAGCGACCTTTAATGTACGCAGCGTGCAAGTTCTTTGACGTTTTGGGTCTTTGCTGCGCTACGTGGGCCCTCCACTGCAAGGCGCAGGCTTTCTGTAGTTGCAGCACGTGGGCTTCGGTTGTGGCACGCGAGCTCTAGGGGCTCAATAGTTACATTGAGCATACCAGCTCTCTCGTTGCAGGATGTGGGATCTTAGTTCCCTAACCAGGGATCAAACCCATGTCTCCCGCTTTGAAAGGTGGCTTCTAAACCACTGTACCACCAGGGAAGAACCCAGATTTCTTTATTTTTGACTCTGCAGTGCAGCTTGCAGGATCTTAGTTCCCCAACCAGGGACTGAACTCGTCTTCAGTAGTGAAAGTGAAGTCCTAAAAACCACGGGACAACCAGGGTATCCCCTATATGGAGGTTTTAAAAAATCATTTAGGAGGTGGTGGTGGGGTGACACCTAGGATAGAATGTGCTTGTAGAAGGCAAGCACATAACTTAACTGTATTACAAACATATGAAACAGTTCTCAAGGAAGGGGGTGGGGGCAAAGGTGTTGGCCTAAATAACTTCGAAAATAAGAGTCTGTAAAATTAAAGGCAAAAGAAACTATGCTTAGCTCTAGTTGACCTAGTTTTTTTCCCATGTGAGTATGGGTTGACAATGGATACTACCATACATGTATACTAGAATTGAACAACTAAGCAGAAAGTTGGCAGGTGATAGGAGCAAGGTTTCTATCAAGGTACCACCACACTGATTCATTTATGCAAAAGTACTAGAAAGAACTTTTACACATGTGCCTTGACAGCGTTTATAATATACAGCTTTTGTGTTTCACAAGATAACACTGTGATATTGTGACTGGATAAGAAAAATGTATTTGGTTTTCATCACTGGTTCCTGGCAGAGCTCCCTAAACCCCTGGAGCTTTCCAATAGGAGTTAGTGGAGTAACCTTTTAAATTTATAACAAGCCCTTTTCAATCATTCCTGAGTTTATGTTAATGATGAGGTTGCTTATCAGAGGGAACCAACAATATGGTAAGAAGGTTGGACCTTTCCATTCTCACCCCTAGACCTCTGGGAAAGGGAGAGGGGCTGAGACTGAGGTCAGTCATCAATGGCCAATGATTATGTTGTTGCATTGGGCTGTTTCTGAGTTGTATCTTGTAATAAGCCACTAATCTAGTAGTGTTCCTGAGTTCCATGAGCCATTCTAGCAAACTACTGAACTGAGGAGAGGGCTGTGGGTACTCTTGACTTATAACCGCTTGGTCAGTACAAATGACACCCTAGAACTGTGATTATGTCTGAAGACCAGGCAGTCTTGTGGGACCTGAGCCCTTAACCTCCCTGTAGCGTACACTACTCCATGTGGTGTCAAAGTGTTTTGAGTAGAAGAAACAGGCTTTTAAGCATTATACTGATTCATTCCTGGAACTAGTACTATTAGAATCAACTTTTACATATGTAATATTAATATATTGTTCATTCTATAAAATACTTGACTCCTCAAAATTTTCTAAGTCATCAATCAAAAATAAACTCCTAGAACTGTTACTGCCAAGAAGAACCTATGCAGATATGACTAAATGTAATATGGCGTCCTGAAACAGAAAAACGTTAGAAAACAAGAAAACCTATTGAATAAAGTATGTGAAAAGGATTTGAATAGACATTTCTCCCAAAACACAAATGGTCAGTGAGCACATGAAAAGATGTTTAAAATACATCATTAGTCATTAGGCATGGAGAAGGCAATGGCACCCCACTCCAGTACTCTTGCCTGGAAAATCCCATGAATGGAGGAGCCTGGTAGGCTGCAGTCCATGGGGTCGCTAAGAGTCGGACACGACTGAGCAACTTCACTTTAACCTTTCGCTTTCATGCATTGGAGAAAGAAATGGCAACCCACTCCAGTATTCTTGTCTGGAGAATCCCAGGGAGAGGGGAGCCTGGTGGGCTGCCGTCTATGGGGTTGCACAGAGTTGGACACGACTGAAGCAACTTAGCAGCAGCAGCGTCATTAGGCAAATGCAAATCATACCCACTAGGACAGCTATGCTAAAATACAGCAAATGTTGGTCGTTACATGGAAAAACTGGTCTTCAAATATTGTTGTATTGTAAAAATGGTGGATACTTTTTGGAAGTTTGACAGATCTTCAAAAGATCAAACCATGTGAAGCACTAATTCCACTCCTAGATTTATCCAAAAGAACTTAAAAACATGCCCCCACAAAAATCTGTATGTTAATGTTCATAAATGCACTATTCCAAATGGAAATAATTCAAATGTTCACCAACTGATGGATGGGTCAATAACATGGTATTTTATACAATGGAATATTTTGCTATAAAAATGAAATATGGATACATGCTGACGGGGATCAACTGGTAACATACTAAATGAACGTGGCAAAATAGCCACATACTATTTATTCCATTTTGTAGACAATGTCTGAAATAGGCAAATACTTAGGAAACTAGAGACTGCACCAAAGGGACAGGGAATAGAATGAGGAGCAAATACTAAGACTTAAGGTTTCTTTCCTGGGGTAAGGACAATGTTCTGGAACCAGTGGTGATGGTTGCAAATCTCTGTGAATACACCAAAAACCACTGAATTGCACACCTTTTATTTGGCCACACAGTTCACAGATTGAAGCCAGGACACCAACACTGGAAGTATGGAGTCCTAACCACTGAACTGCCAGGGAATCCCCTGCACTTTTCTTTAAAAAGCAGATTTAATGGTATATGAATTGTATTTCAATAAAGCTGTTATAAAAGGTTCTTTGTACTGATGATACATGCATATTCTTTAGACAGATGCTCTTCAACAGAGCCAGTAGATTCAGTGAAATAATCTTAACAAGGTTTTATTCCCCTTCTATATGGTTCACTTCTCTCGTAACTCAGCTGGTAGACTCTGCTTGTGATGCAGGAAACCCTGATTCAATTGCTAGGTCAGGAAGATCCCTGGAGAATGGATAGGGTACCCACTTCAGTATTCTTGGGCTTCCCTGGTGGCTCAGCTGGTAAACAATATGCCTGCAATATGGGAGACCTGGGTTCAGTCCCTGGGTTGGGAAGATCCCTTGGTGAAAGGAACTACCCATTCCAGTACTCTGGCCTGGAGAATTCCATGGACTGTGTAGTCCACGGGGTCACAAAGTCGGACATGACCGAGCAACTTTCACATAGTTCGCAACTACAATCAAAAATCTGGATAGAACTGAAAGAAAGACTACACTGTACAACCATTTTACAAACCTTTATTGGAAAGGCTACAAATTTTGTATTGCCACTGCATTTATTTTGCTTAAAGTGTTGTGGGGGAAGTAACCTTGGATACAAAACTACTATGCTGTTGCATCTTGCCCAGGCTGATTGCAAAAGTTTTTGTACAATGGAGGTAGAGTGGATAGGGCAATAATTTAAACCTCACAGGCCTTGATTAATATCAGGACACCTTTTTTTTTCACTCAGGTTCTAGAAGAGCTAGAAACAGACTACAAGTACTACCATTAGGCTTAGGGATGGCATAATACATTTAAAATTTTTAATTTTCAGTTTTCTCCCACTTGTCTTTTACAAACGTATCTACAACTGATGTATCTTTTCCCTAAAATAAGTGTGTTCTAAAAATATCTACTCTGGGAATGAAAAGAAGATAATAGAAGATGAAAGAGCAGTACAATCTCCTTTTCATAGTAGTTTTACCTAATTTTTCTCATACCAGCCTAAGAGTCTTACCTTTCTGTAAAACAATAGTAGTCAATGCTTCCCCCAATCTCAAATATTCAACTTAATGGAGACAAGAGAATCTTTAACTTAACATTTAATGAAAACAGAGCATTTTAACAGGTTGTACGCAGACATGGTTCTAATATTGATTTGCTGTTACCATATTTTTTTAAACAGAGTTGGGTGGGGAAATAGAGAGGCCAGTTAACTTGGCCCCAATACTCAGGATCAGGAGTTACATAACTTAGATGTCCTTGACTCTAGAAAGCATTAATTGAAGCCAATAAAGCCCGTTTCTACAAATATATTAAACTTTCTCTTGTCTGTTGAAAACTATAAAATGGGCATGAGCCTGAGGCATAAGCTTCAGGACAATGGGTTTTTAAACGCTGTTTAAGAACCAGAACTAGGATACATTCTCCAGTTTAAGGACAGATTTTACAGTTCAAATTATGTCCTTCTTTAAGGAAAGATTTTACAGTTCAAAATATGTTCTTCTTTCTAAAAATGTGAGACAAAGAGTAATTTACACCAACTGCTTTTTATTATTCAGTTCCAGAAACCTTTCACAAGATGGTAAAAAAAAGGGGGGGGGGGAGAAAGAAAGAAAAAGAAACACCCCCCGCCCAAAACTTTACAAGCACAGCTCAGCTAGTATTTTTTCCATTGTTCCCATCAGCTCCAAACCCACTGTGCGAAGCCCATTCCCATGCGTCTAAATGACAGATACAGGCTATGAAGTCCTTTATTCTATTTGTAGCAGCTTATGCAGGTGCAGCCGAACACAAAGCTTCAGGACAAACTGTACACAAACTTCACAATGTGGGATCTGAATTTAAAATATGAAACATAAAATCTACACAAAACTGATAAAAATCAAGCACAGATATCAGGACTGAAACTTAAAACCCATGTGTGAAAGGGAGTCTTGTTTCCTTTCAAGTGCTTTATTCTGCTATAGAACAGTCGAAATGAAGATGTAAAGCTTTGTGGTTAGTTTAAATTATACACTCTGTAGATACTATACCAATTTTAAAAGTTACACATAGACCAACAGATGTCCATCAGTTCATCTGGGTTGACCAGACGCTCCAGCTGGATTGCAGAAAACAAGCCAGGCCAATGTGGAAAGAAAATCCACCTGTGCAATTTGTTTGCAGAGTTTACTGATGGGCACATTGCACTCCGGGTCCATGATGGCTGCTGCTTTCTTCATCAGAGCTATCATTGTAGGCTTCACGCCTCTGACCACCTCCTGAGCCCCGAGTGCTATCAAATTCTTGAAGCTCTACCTCCTCTGTGTCTCCAATAATATTTGGAACTTCTGGTCTAGATGGCAGAAGATCTTCTAATTCCTTCATTAAAATGAACAAAGATAAGATTAGCTGGAAGATTATCATCTACTATCAATTTCCCTTTTGATACAATCCAAGGTGTAGGTTTCACAGTTAAAATCTTTTTACTTTGAGCCAGCGATCACAAACAGACGATCCACAGACCAAATCTAGAAACCTTTTGTGCAACCCATCTATCGATTAGAAAACAACAAACAGATTTAATCGCTAACATTTAAACACTGGAAAACTTCCCATGAGACATGTCTTCCTGCATGAACGACGAGCAGATGCTAAGCTGGGGTGAGACCTGCTCTCCAGAGTCCCAGTCCTCCTACCACCACCTTACACCGTCTGCTTATGCCTTCGCTATTCCCGACTTGGCCCCATAAACTTTTACATCAGCTATTTCCACTTTAAAAAAACAATGAGGCCAGACTATCAATCACTCAAATTAATAAACTATGTGATCTAATCTTAGCACCCAAAACAAATGGAAAGTGACAAAAAAACAACTATTATTAAACTTGAAGTCATCTGTTGCCTAATACTTACAGAAAGTTTGTCTGGGTTGATCCAGTTGTTTTCAGGAAACTGCACATCAAACTTTATGTAAAGATCACCTTTTTCAAAGGGATTACGATATTGTGGCATTCCTTCACCTCGAACTACACGAACACATCCTATTATTTGAGAAAATAAAGGGGAAAATATTAAGAATTTTACCCAAGAAAGTGCTCCATAATAAATATTTTTTGAGAGTCACCCACTGTAGAAGACTATATAGATCTGCTAGAAATTATGATCATGGAAAAAAAAAAAGATTATATAGAATCTTAGATGAGACAAAAATCAAGATTTACCTGGTTCAATTACTTTGCCAGGGGGATATTTCACCACAATCTGACGTCCATCAAGGTGCTTAAATGTGAACTGAAATCCACAAAGAGCTTCAACAAGTCCTATCTTATATGTCATGTGCAAATCATTCCCATCTCTCTGGAACACCTACAAATGAAGCACACAAGAAACATCAGAACTATGGAGGCATGCTCTGCTGGTGCTGTGTTACTTGAATCAATTTTAAAACCTTAATTCTACCATTTATTGCAAAAGTCAAATTGTCACCATCCCTAAGTTCCTTAAATTTATCTATCTATCTATCTATCTATATATATATATAAGGAAATCTAGCTATTCTCAAGTAATACGCTAGAAACTTCAATCATGAAAGAATGGGAATTGGGAATACAATGGCTCATAAGGCACAGCTGAAGCTTCAAAAACAGAACCAAGTATATTTTACAATTATGGTCCATTTCTGAACCATGAGGGAAAAGGTGTACAAGGCCCAGTGGGATTCTGTAGAACAAGTTCACCTGGAATTTCCTCCAGACATGATTCTAAGAGGGGAAGAGGAAAGCCCACACTCAACTAAAACAGCTCAACCAGTAAAAGGGCTCAAACTCCACACTTCATTTTAAGTATGAACAAGTTTTACCTAACCTATGAAACTTGCTTAGGTGAATGTAAACCAAATGCTAAATAAAGTTGGCTTGTTAATGCACTATAAGCCTATGGACTATGTAATGCAAAGGTTACTCAACAAGCATTTTTAAAAATATTTCTGCACATTCAACATGCAAGAAAAAATACATCCAACTTCACACATGCCTAACTTACTTCTGCTTCTTAGAATTTTCAAATATCTATATGAATTTTTGAAATTTAACTTCAAATAAAATTAACTGCAATGAACAGTCACCTAGATTTTTTTCAATAGCCTCTCTTCCGGAGAGTAACGCTGGCTGGTTAATTCAGAGGAGAGGAAATCTGAAAGATAAGACTCTTTTCCTAAACTATCCTCCTAAACTTACCTACAAGAAAAGTTAATCTCAAACCATTATCTTGACAATTGGTCCTGGACCAGCAGCCTCAGCAGCACCAGGAAACTGGTCAGGAATGTACATTCCTGGGCACCACCATCCCATACCCACTGCACCAGAAAGTAGGAAGGTCAGGCCCAGAAATCTGTCATTTTAATAAGCCCTCCAGGGGATTCTAAGGTATACTAAAGCTTAAGAATCACTGAATTTAGATTACCTACGTGGGTTTACTGAGGTGTTTCTTATAATCAGAGGAAAAATTAATTTAAGTAAGGTTTCTTTAATGCAGGACTTTTTAATGCTTTTGCAAATTTGTAAAATGGAAGTGTTTCTGAACATCTCATTAAGAACCATCCTTAACCAAGTATCATTTAGTTAAAGCAATATTACAAGCAGCAAGAAGACATACTATATTCTTGGATAGAGGAACTCAAACTAATTTAAAAAAATGGTATTAGGGTTGATCCTTGTTGGGGAGGGGGCCAGCAGGAAAGGAGGTTAGATTAGACAATTAGATGCTAAAATTCAAACAGAAAATAAATAGACATGCACGGCCAGGAAATTTTTGAAAAACAAGACTAATGAGGAGATTACCAACAACCAGACAATAAAACACTTAAAAGCTGAAATAATTTCTGAAAAATATAGAGGAGAGACTAGCATCACCCAACATTGCCCACCACTGTAGTTCTCTGCTGTACCAATGCATTATGACAGCAAAATCACCGCAACACTCATATACCTATACTGAAAGATGATACACATGCACACATATTACTCTCAACGTTGCACTATTTTTTGATCAGAAAATTTACATTCTGTTTCAAGCTACAAAACCCACCCTGATCGCATGGCCTCACAATTGTTTCAAGTGTTGAGAGTTTTTAAACAAAAAGCCCCAAGCAAAATACAAGCTTGTTCATGAACTAGTTCAAACTAGTCAATTTTTCTTTAGAGGGTTAAGAATATTCTCAGTGGTATAAATTAAACAAGATGCTTAAATCTCATTTTGGGCTCAAATTTACTTTACCAGTCAATAAAACCAAGAAGGAAAAATCTTTGATCTCTCACTAGATGAACTTCCATTCTAGCCTGTATCATCTTCTATTTTCTACTTTAGACAACCAGTAGCATCTGTTAGAAATTCCATGCAATTCCACTGTAGCCAATAATTTTAGAGGTTGATTTACTTCCAAATGCCTCCTCACAGTCCCCAGAAAGAAGAGCAGGTTATTCTTTATCTCATTTGATTCTACACTGTCTTTCTGAGGGATGAGTTTTAAGTATGCAAAGCCAAGCCCAGGGAGACCAAAACTAGTACATGGGAGCCAGAACTTAAGTCTCTTGTCTCTAAGAACAGTGATTTCTATTTTGTAAAACTCAATATACTTACAGAATATTTCAACCCATAAGACAGAATTCTAGAAATGATTACTTAAAAAAAAAAAAGCAATCTAGGGACCTTTGTCATTGCTAGGTTTGACAGTATTCACAAAAGGACAACATACATTGCAATTTATAGGTTTTCACTTTCACAGATTTGCTGAGGCAATAAATTTGACTAGCATTCCTTGAGAAAGGCTAGTGTAGTAGTAAGCCAGTCTAGTGAGGGAATGAATCCAATTAAATTCCCGGAATCTGCATCTCAATATGGCTTTATTCTCTATTGGATTCTTGATAATTTTTAAAATTTATCTGTAGAAATCACCATCATTTGGGAGAAAATTTTATTGTGAACTAAAAAAGGTGGCTGACTTGTGATCTAGACTTCCAAAGGAACTCAAAATGGCAATCCGATCAAGTACAAAGCCAGGATTCTGTCAAATGCTTCTATATTCAAGAACTAGGTGGGCACCAAAGCTCCACGTGTGTTCTGCATGAATAAAAAGGTCTATAATATATTCTACTGCACATGTAAAAAATACCAATGGAATGGTATAATCAAAATAACATACTCCAGGCCACACTGTTAGCTCAGTTCATTTTTCCATGTACATGAACACAGCAGTTCCCAAACTTTTGGGCACCAGTTTGTGAATTCTTCCTGGACTGTTGGGTGGAGGTGGTGAAACAATGTTCAGGCAGTAATGCAAGCATGGGGAATGATAGGGAGCAGCATACAAAGTTTCACTCAAGGTCCAGCGGTTGAAGACCCTTGCATTAACAGATACAATACTGAGTCAATCAGAAATTTAAAAACAGGGAGTTCCCTGGCAGTCATGTGGTTAGGACCTGGAACTTTCATTGCTGTGGACACAGGTTCAACTCCTGGTCAAGGAACTAAGATCCCAAAAGCCACAAGACGCCCCTGCCCTCCCTTAGCCCCAAAAGGAGAATGGGAAATTTTAGATGTCGTGTTTTTAAAACTGTAAAACTTTTTTTTTTCTAGTAAAGCTCACATGGATACCCAGTATGTAAAACACATCAACCGAGAGGTACTGAGGACTGACACTGTCACCAACTCACCAACCATCAAAGGAGTTCACAGTGGAAACAAAGCTGCCTAGATTATCTGATCCAATCCCTTATTTTCATAAACAAGGAAAGGGAGGTACTGACACAACAGGATTACTTAAGGTCACAGTGCCAGTCAACAGCAGAGCTGGGACCAAGATAAACTCCTACCATGCTTCTGACAGCACCTGTCTTGCTGGTCTACTAAACATGTCAGCCAAGCCACTTAACAACTTCATCTATATTCAATGCTACTTCAGGGAACTCAAAGTGATCTAGCCTGTATCTTGGGCTTCCCTCATAGCTCAGGAGGTAAAGAATCTGCCTGCAATGCAGGTGATCTGGGTTGGATTCCTGGGTTGGGAAGATCCCCTGGAGAAGGAAATGGCAATCCACTCCAGTATTCCTGCCTGGAGAATCCAATGGACAGAGACGCATGGGGGGCTACAGTCCATGGGGTTGTAAGAATTGGACACAGCTTAGCAACAAAACCATCACCAACTTCTATCTTGCATACAAGATCCATTTCTGATCTTCCGAGGCAAAAATAAAATAAAAAGGAAATTACCTCATGCTCTTTTTCTTGTAGCAAAAGAACAATGTCTCCTGGTTCCACTCCTGGGGCCTGGTCTGCTTCCCCAGTAAATGTAATTCTCTGTCCATGTTTCATGCCTTTGTCTACGTGGACTTCAAGAATCTTGACTTCTTTAATCACCTTCTTCCCTTCACATTTTTTACAGCGGTCCTTTTCATTAATTACCTCTCCTGGAAAAAGAGGTCATTCAAACTTCCAGCAAGGGTACTATATTGCACTCTTAAGTAATACAGGTCTTGATAATGCCTTTATTCACTAAATAAATTCCTGTTCTTCTTTAAACCGCTACCTGAACTTTTGAGGAACATTCTTAGGAACAAAACTCACATCTTACTGCAGATTAAAGGACCCAGCTACCTAGTCTCCTCTTTTCCAGAGTATAAAATATCTTAAATAACATTATCTTACCTTCTGACACTACTTCCTAAAGTTAAAACAAAGCCTAAGGATCAAGCAAACAAAATGGGTGGTCAGACACTAGAACTTCTACAAATGCTTCATTTTTTGTCTTAGTTTCATTTAAATTTAACAACGCAGTGACAACCCAAATAAAAATTTAAACACCCTTTATGACTCCAACAGTTTTTCCTCCATGTATTCTGAAACATTTGATCAGTGGTATAATAAAATAAAATTGAAGTCATACAATAGTATACCATGAAAAAAATACCATCAATTTCTAATGGCCGATTACTGGCACACTTAAATGCTTAGGTGACATATAAATGACTTTAGGAACACTGCTTCTGCAAAGCACCAGTTCCTTAAAATGGTAATGGCACATGGGAAATGATTTCAGTCAACTCCAATTTCTTGAGTGGGAAACATCAGCAACTTTAATAAGGTAAAATGCACTAAGACTCTTTAGGAGGGAAATATGATATGTGGTTTCTCAAAATTATCTTGTCACTTTTAGAAGCAATTTGGAAAAGGGTGTTCTGGAACTGTCCAATATAGCAGCCACTAGCCACCTGAAGTTATTTAAGTTTAAAATAATTAGAAGCTCAGTTCCTCAGCCACACCCAGGTGGCTAGTGGCTACTACAGTAGACATTACATATACAGAACCTTTCCATTACAGAAACATTCTTTTGGATAGCACTGCTCTAGAACAGGGCTGGCAAACTACGGCTCACAGGCCAAACCTGGCATGCCTTTGTTTCTGTAAATACTGTTTATCCAGAAGATAGTCATGCCCACTTATTTATATATTATCTGTGGCTATAAAAGTGCTAAGACAGTTTCAAAAACCATTAACCTACAAAAACCTAAAATATTTACTTCTGTAAAATGAGCTTCAATTGCAATGATCTATCCTCAAAAGCTAACTAAAGTTTACAGTAAAATCCTCTACTTGTCCGAATGAGAACTAAACAATTTGCTGTCTCCCTTTTACCAAATATAACCTTCCAAAATATAAAGGATAAGTAAACAACAAAAAAATACAAAAGGACAAAAAACTTTGCCCATCTTCTTGGAATGAAAAAAGACTAACATTCCACTCAACATAATATAAATTTACTGTTAATCGGTGTTCACTGGGCCTACACAAAAGGAAATATTATTTTTGCATTTTAAAAAATAACTCTTTACCTTTCACAATACGATGAATATAAACACACGCTGAAAAAGAAAAACTGTAAGCCTCTCTAATTTCTGCATTCCCAATCCATTCCAACAGAAAGGCAGAGAAACACTGGCATGCATACCTTCTCCGTTACAGTCAGAACACACAGACTGCATCTGCTGTACCATCCCTGGAGCCAGCTGTCTGATCATGATGCGTACACCTCGACCCCGACAAGCACTACACTTCTGAACAGCTCCAGACTTCCCACCTTGGCTAAAGCAAGCAAAAGTATAAATTAGATTTTCTCCCCCTAGGTCATGAAAAATGGGAATTGTGCTTTTTACCTTCATCTTCAACCCCCAAAGACTGGTATTTTAACCAAATTTCAGAGGTACCAGAAACTGTTCTGGGTTGGGTAGTCAGTTTGAAATCATGGATAATTTTTTTTTCCTCCCTTTTATTGTTTTTGCCATACAATGCCATGATATCACTATGGGTTACATATGCTCCCCCTCCAGAAACCCCTCCCTCCTCCCTCCCCCCCAGGAAATCTCGATGCACCAGCCCCGAGAATCAATCCTGGGCTGGCGATTGATTAGACATATGATAATTAACATGTTTCAATGCCATTCTCCCTATGGATAATTTTTATTTGATATAGACTCAATGAACAGATGAAATTTATTTCATAACCAGGAAACACTCACCCACTGCATGCACTACAGAGTACATTCTTGCTAAGTTGTAGTTTGGTTGTCTTGCCATTATACAGGTCTTCTAAAGATACTCTGTGGAGAAAAGAATTAGATTCAAATTTTGCCAAGTTGTCTTAAATACAAGAAAGGATTAGCTGATACAGCTAATTTCACTATAACCTTTTAAACGAAGAATTCAAGAAAACCTTACATTAAGTCAACTGAGTGAGATTTTATTTTGTAGCTCAAATTGTTTATGGCTATAAATACAGGTGGTGCTTAAAGCCAGAATGTAAAGGATCAGACCAATAACTGACTGGGCTGATAAAGCTGATAACTACACAAATCCAAGACATCACACCTTCTTCTAGCCTTAGACAAAACCTTCACCTAATCCAACCCTTTGAATGAAGCAAAATTATTATCTTCATTTTAGTGGACAAAACTGAGGCACAGAGAGGTTAAGTAACTTGCCCAAGACCACACAGGTAGTCTGGCTCCAGGGTCCATGCTCTACTGTACGCCCCTGTCTCCTTCAAGGACAATTCAGAAAGGCCACAAAATTATATTACAATTTCTGGGAGACAACTGAGATTGAGTATGTCTTAAAAAAAATAAATAAATGGCTTTATAACACTGTAACAGAGAATAGGTTTCCAAATAGAAAGCCTACAAGCTTTCAATATCTGAAAACCCTAGAGAATTATAAGCAAAATTTGAGTGACTTTTATAAAAATTTTAAAAGGGTCTATGACACCCAAACGGTCCAGATAAAAAGCCTATTAAAAATCCCAATTGATAAACCCCAACTTCCTTTTATTTACACAACATATTTGAACTTCAGGACCATTCAAATAAATCTAAAAAAAAAAAAAAAATCTATATCAAAGTCTCAAAAATACTCATTTACAACTTGGAAACAACCTGCATTTAACTTGGCTTTACTCTTCTCATAGTGTTTTTAAATCTTATTTAGTAGTAAAGTGAAGTCGCTCAATTTACTTTAAAACAAAGGAACAAAAAAAAAATTTTTTTAATTAAATAAAGGAACAAAAAAGTTAAAACTACCTTGCAAAGCACCTACATTATTTTGCAGCATTCGAAGCTAAAACTTTCATACATTCTAGACAGTGTAAGAACAAAGCACTTATGGTCAAAACATTACCAACACTTCTAAACTACGGCTTATCTAGACCTTAGACCAAAGTACTTGGTTCCATCAGCCTTTTATCCTCCTCCTCCTAAGAACCTTTAACCAACCATTTACATGATAGGTAGGTCTTCTTTGCCTTACATATTAAATCGCAATTAGTATGCAACACCACTACATAAGAGATCAGCAAGGAAAATCCTCATTTCAATAAACATGGCAAAGAAAGAAAAATGTGGGTAATGGTCTAGTAAAGCTGGCACTCTTCACCAGTGGGGCTAAACGGACATATCCTCTAAAGACAATATAGTTGTATTTATTTATCAGCCTCAAAACACTGATACCTCCCCAGGAATCTCTACCAATGAGAGACAAAGCTGTATATAAAGATACAGCAGCACTATTCATTATAGAAAAAAAAACTGGTAACATCCTATAGAAGAGGGAATGACTAAATAAATCATGGCATGCAGTATCATAAAGACATCCAAAATCAAACACTGTAATGAAAATTTTAACAAATCATGCTTTACGGTCCCCTTATCTACTCAAATGTATAAACTAGATAATATGAAACATTAAACACTTGAACTTCAGTGTCATGGATTTGCTAGTAAAACCATTATTGGTTCATGAAAAATTAACAGATAAAAGAGCTCACAGAATTTGCAATGTAAAATAGCTATTTTCGTATTGGGTTCACAGTTTTAAGATTAAGGTAAGATACCAGTCATATGTTGGCAGATTAACATCAGGCTTGAAGCCAGCAAGCTCCATGAAAATCAATTTAGGAGAGTTCACACCGAGGATCAAGTAATAAATGACTGTAACATGTCAATCAACCAGTCGGATGGTCACTCACTTTTGTAAGTTTTTAAATTAAAACGAACTCAGAAGGTTTAAATACTTCAAAGAAAAGAATCTTCTTAATTGAAATTTTAAAAAGAAGAAGCCTCAGAAGCATATACCAAAACCATCTTCCCACTCTGTAGAAACACCAACCATCCTTTAAGATCTGTCACCAAATACCAACATCCAGGTTATTAAATTCAATTTAAGTCAGCCAATGAGGGCAGTATGGCAAACATTTTTTTTCTGATTAAAGACAGAATATTTTTTGATACCTTTCCTCTCCTGTACTGAATACTTCTACTTGGAAAAAAAGTACTTAATAATTTTAAAGAAAAAAAGAGATATTCACTTGAGTGGATGCATCATGTCTTCTCCTCTTCTTCTGCCATTTCGACTTCGGCTCTGATTACCCATGAAACTAAATAATCCTCCACCAAAAATGTGAGAGAAAATATCATCCATGCCACCACCTCCACCGCTACCTTCCCGAAGACCTTGTTCTCCATATCGGTCATAGAGTTCTCGCTTCTCAGGATTTGACAGTACTTCATATGCAAAACTTATTTCTTTGAACTATGAACAAAAAGGAAAACAGATGGAGTTTCAAATAAAGGCCTAGGGAAAGGCTATAGGAATCTAGAATTCATTTAATTCTAAGAAAAGTTACAGGTGGTCCTATTTACCAACTACCACTACCCAGAATGTTAGTATCCCTATTATAAAGTTCAAAATATTAACATAAAAATTTGGCTCTATGGGCATAAATGGACTTTCCTTACAACATTCCCTTTTTTCCCAAAAAGGGCAATTTAAAACAAAAATCTGGGGCAAAAAAGTCTCAAATAACTTACTTTGTCACCAGCATTTGGATTCTTATCAGGATGGTACTCTTTGGCTAACTTTCTGTATGCCTTCAATAAAAGATTAAAAAAAAAAAAGTTACATATAAAGACCAGTTTAAAGACTTGTGAGTACTAACTTAACATCCAAATTTCTGAGAAGCAATACTTTCATTGGCACTGTTGGACATTTTCCATCTTAATACTGTTTACTCACTATAATAAAGTAGACAGTAGTTACATTAGAAAATAGATTATACTGAAGACAGATGCAAACAACAAAACAAAAGCACAGAGAAAAACAAAACACTGAAACAACCCATATTTTCACTATTGTCAAACGTCTTTGTTGGCCAGTAAGCACACCAAGAAGACTCCAATAAACTCTAAAAAATTAAGCTAAGGTAAGAATCCTGGCTCATGATGGCTCCTCTAATTGTAGTATCAGGAAAAAGCCAAGACAAGCTCCTATGTCATGTTTATTTTCATACGGTGAATTGACTGTGGTGTCAACTGGAGTGACTTCAGTCTTCGCGAAGCTGCATACATTTCGGTGACCGAGCTATAAACCACTTAAGCGTTCATTCACAGATACATGAATTATGTAATACAGAACAGCATTTCCGGTAAGGTAACAGGAAGTCCTTTTACTCTGAACTGCACCCGTCCCACTGCCTAAGAAGCATTCTCATTTCTCTAAGCTTACAAATCCGGATACTCTAAGCCCCGTGAAGATGCTGTGGGACTTAAATTTCTCAAATGCTTTGAAATCCTGCGATGAAAGAGTCGCAGCACTGCAAAGAGAGATAATGAGGCCTTCTATTTATTTTTAGTCCGTGCACACTCAGGTGTTTGGCTGGGACCCATGCCTTCTTCCTGAAGCGGGTAGAGAACATCTGGGTTACCTGCCTACAGAACAATGCACCCAAACACAGACCCACGCCACCTCCGGGTCGACAGGCAGGGGAGGAAGCCGGGAGACGCTCCGCAGCCTCGGCTCCCAGGAAACATCCCTAAGCTTCCCCAGGCAGCCAGCGGGGGCGGCCTCGACCCCTCCACCAGGCCCCAAATCAGTCCCGACGCGGCTCGGGCGCCGACGTCCGCGGCGTGGTCAACTCCTCTCCTGGGGCTGGGATGCGCTGGGCGCCTTGGTCCAACCTGTTTTTCCAGGGTGGTGACCTCCGCGCGAGGAAGGCCGGGCAGGCAGCTGCCTCCCGGGAGCGCCCGGCCTCCGGCGCTCGCCGGGGGAGGGAGGAAGGAAGCGTTTTCGTAGTGTGTGCGCAGAGGTGGGTTTTATTTGCTGCATCTGCGGGCGGGCGGGGACGGCGGCCCAAGGTCAGCCGAGGCCGGAGTGCGCGGCCCGACGCGGGCCGCTCTCGCCGCCGGCCCCCAGCCTGGGCCGGCCGCCGCCGGCTCGCGGGCTGCCCCGCAGCGCGGCCTGGCCGTCCCAGTCGCGCAGGCCCGCGCCCCTCACACCTGGCCCCGCCGGCCCGCGCCCCAGTACCTTCTTTAGCTCGTTCTCGCTGGCGCCAGGCGGGACGCCCAGGATGTCGTACAGTTTCGTGTCGGCCACGTTCGCCATGGCGGCCGGCCGGGCAGCGCTCAGGAAAGAAGGCGGAGAAGCAGGAGGAGCGGAGCCGGGCCCTAAGCGGCAGCAGCGGCGGCGGCAGCGCAGGCGGAGACAGCGAGGGGGAAGCGGAGGTGGGGCTGAACTTTGACCCGACGCACGGCGCTCCGTGACGTCGCCGCGCAGAGCCCGCCGCGAGCGCTAGGGGCCGTTGGGGTAGTGGGTGGTGAGGGAGCGTGCCGGTTGCCCTTCTAGGTTGAGGCGGTGGGCCGCCAGGTGAGGTCCGGCCTGAGAACCCGGAGAACCACCTCTGCATGGCGCTCTCAGGGACGTTAGCTCTCTCTAGAGGCCTTTATTGGGGGTACTGAAAGGATGAGGACGCCGATGCGGCCCACGCCGTCCCCCTCGGTCCACTTCCAGTCCCGCCATAGAGAAAGTGTGTTCAGGGCTCTCGGAGGTCGTCCTCAGTGTTAAGGATGCGGCCCGCGGACTCTCTGGGTCTGGTTCCCTCTGGGCTTAAGATGAAAAACATCTTGTAGGACTTGAGTGGTGTTGTATATTAGGGCATTTTCAAGCATTCACCAAAAGCAGTGTATTCAACGGTTAGCTGCATTTTGCCGATTTTGTTTCATATATTCCCCCATACTCCCTACTTAACAATGTCTTAAGGGAAATCATTTGTTTATAAATACTGTGTGTGTACACATATAATTTTTTAAGGCTTGATCACATCCCCACATGTAATGAAATTAATTCATCTGCGTTGAGTCTAGTGGCTCAGTCATGTACTACTCTTCGACCCTAGGGACTGGTGACTGCCAGGCTCCTCTTTCCCTGGGATTCTCCAGGCAAGAATACTGGAATGGGCAGCCGTTCCCTTTTCGCTGAGATCTTCCCTACCCAGGGATAGAACCTGGGTTTCTTGCATTGCAGGCAAAATTTTTAGGGACTGTTGTTTAGACTTTGACCATTGTCCCAAGTTCGTGGCATCTAGATCCACAAGTTTTACCCCTTGAGTCTGGATCAAGTGCCTAAGTCTCTTACTTGGTATATAATAACTTGAAAATTAGTCAGCGTCAGCGATCTAGATGGTATCAGCAGCCTGGTTGGGCGCACAGTCATCTGGTAATTGTTGCCCATGATTTAGGTTCAGAAAATGTTTGCCATGCACTTAGCCACGGACTTCCCTTGTGGCTCAGCTGGTAAAGAATCTGACTGCAATGCGGGAGACCAGGGTTTGATCCCTGTGTTGGGAAGATCCCCTGGAGAAGGGAGAGGCTACCCACTCCAGTATTCTGGCCTGGAGAATTCCATAGACTGCATAGTCCACGGGGTTGCAAAGAGTCGGACACGACTGAGTGACTTTCACTGTTTACCACGTACTAAGATGTATGGTCTCCTGTTCTGGTGGAGGGGAATGTTACAGAAGAGTAAGTCATAATGCCTAGCTTTTAAACTCACTAATGATTTATGGCGATAGATAAATTACCATCTTCCGATCCTTTGGAACCTGAACTAGTATGGTAATAAAGACTCCAGCATAGGCATCTCACTTAGGATAACCACTTCTCCCTGGCATTCCTCCAGACCTAGTTTGGAGGGCTTTGAGTGCCATGCCAAGGAGTTGAAGTTTATCCTGAAAACCCTGGGGAGTAATTGAAGTCATGATTCTCTGTTTTTCTCAAATCCTGACCAGAATGCTGCTCTTTGAGTGAAGTCTTTCTTGACTCCACAACCAGTTGAACATTGCTATCTTATTTGAATTCCCACTACCCTTGGCTTGTGGGACTTGAATGGTATTTTGCTGTGAGTCTGAGCTCCATTAGTAGGTTCCTTAGGGGAAATTCACTCTTCTGATTTTGAATGCAGATGGTCTAGTTTCAAATGCAGTAAAGGCCCCGATAATTTCAGTTCCTCCACTTCCTTTTCACATTTTGAGTGGTTCATAAGAGGGAATGTAAAGTTGTGGTGGAGTTAAAACATGTAGGCTGGTAGCCTGGCTCTGCCCTTTATTAACATGACCTTGAGCAAGTTACTTAACTTTTCTGAGGCTGTTGCCTCACATGTAAAATGGGGTTTAATAGTTTTTATATCATTGGTTTGTTCTGATGATTAAAAGAGTTGATACACTGTACTGAAAACAGGAGCTAAAACCAAGTAAGTATTAGCAACTTTTTTTGCCCATTTGCCTATAAACTGTCTCCACATCTCTATTCATTGTCTTTATCTAAATTCTTGGCTTTCCAAGTGGGATTTCCCAACTTCCTTCATTGTCTATGTGGAATAGTCCTCTGTCCTTCTTGGTGATCTCGGCTATCCAGTTCTCCCTGCTGGCTGATTACCAGATTCTCTCCTTCCTCCATCCATTCCTGTTCCACATGAGATTATGAACTAAGAACTTTGTCTGAATTGCAACCTTTGTATTGTTCATTATTTTATTTTCATCTTATTTTCTTTCTGTCCATAAATAGTCAAACTTATATTTGTTCCAGTTTTACTTAATATATATATATATATATATATTTTTTTTTTTTTGCAAGGGTTTTCCCTTGGTTAGATTTTAGCTTCTGTTTTCTAGTGAAGAATAGCTGGGTAAGTCCCACCACCACCACCACTCCCACCCAGGTCAAATTTACTTTACTACCTGACTTAAATCAGTTGTCACAGTTCATATTTTTATTTTCATTTATTTACAATAATTCCTCCATTTCTGAGCATTAATTGTAGTCAGCATTGTTATTTGCTAATGTCAGAGGTCAACAAGTTATTTCAGAACAGTTCTGTGTGCTTCAGCTGACACATGCTCTCCTCCCTGTCATCACATACTGAGTCAAACCTGTGTCAGGGTGAGCACTGTAACATTTTCAGCCACTGACTTTGTATTTTTAAGGTAGCTATTTATTTTAGCTCCATGTTTAGCTACCGCTGTGAAGGGAACAAGATCTTTATCTCATTCCATGTTTCAGTCATCATAAAATGCTGAGTCACAGTGCATCTGAGGGCTGCTCTCACTAGGCAAGGGGTTTAAAGTTTGAAGTTGGAGTGATTTCAGATTTCTTCCAGGTTTATATTGTTGTTCAATTTTTTTTTCTTCTTTAAATTCACTGTGCTTGTGTAACTTTGTGGGGTTGGGAGTGGGGTGAAGGTGGGTAAGGACTAGGGAGAGACTGTATGAACCAGAAAGCCCATTCATATTGTTCATAAGTAACTGAATACAGTACCATGAGATCCATGATTGTAGATAACCTTAAATATATGGTTCAGGCAGTTTGGACAGTAGTTTTGCTTTCTGTCTTTTATCTAACTAGTTTGTGTGTGTGTGTGTATGCATGTGTGGGTGTGCACTTGAGAAGAATGTTTATTCTGCTATTATGCGGAATGTTCGGTAAATCTAACTAGATTTGAATGTACAGAGCAGATGACGCCAGTTGAAATATTTGTCAGGGTATACAGAAGACATACCCTTGTCATTAGTACCCTTGCACTAATATTAGTATAATTAAAATTGATGATTGTTGGTACTCAGAAAAAAAATTGTGGTGTTTAGATAGCTGAATAATCTGCATTCCTTTCAGTTCCTAAACTAGATACAGCGTGGTTATTCAGGGTATATATGTATATGTGTGTATATATATTATTCATATACATACAATACAATGTATATATGATGTATTTATTTTACGTACACAATACAGTGTTTCTATGAACTGCCTTATAGTCTTATTTTTGTGCATATTCTTAGTTGCTTCCATAGGACACATTTCTAGGATACTGTTAATATTTTGATTTTGTCAATTTGCATGTGAAGAGCACATGCTTTTGTTCTGGCATATAATCTTAAAATATTCTAAAGTTGTGGATTTGCTTAATAAAATTTTCATACCTTAAGTGTTAGAACAATTGTTAATAAGTAATTGACAATATAGATTAGGAAAATCATCCAAAATCTATAGTGACATTTAAGTATCAAATATATCTATATATAAATATATATGTGTGTGTATGTACACATATACACACATATATACACATTTATAAACACACACATATACATATGGTGTACATCATTGTATAGCTCCACAGCTATCCTGTTAAACCCTTCTGTCTTTATAATCTTTCATGTCAATTAGCACATTTAACTTTTCAGTTTGCTTATATCATTGCAATGGTATAGTAAGCAGAAAAACTGAAAATTTTAACCATTTGTTTAGGGACAAATAATGGGGAAAATATGTTTATATATTTATTCACCCATTCAACAAGTATGTATTATGGACCCATTATGAGTTGGGCATTTTTTAGGGCTAGGGATACAATCATAAAACAAAATCCTTTCCTTTACAAAACTTACATTCTAGTGGTGAAGACAGAAGGTAGACAAGTAAATACACGGTATAACAGAGGAAAAAGAAGAAAGATAAGGAAGTATTGGGGTTGGACAGTATTTTTATTTACAATATTTGGGGAAGACTTCATTGATAAGGTGACATTTGAACTTTAAACGAAGTGATGGAGTTAGCCACAGGGATAGTTGAGAAAACTTTCCAGACAGTGGGCAAGAAAAGGCCCTAAGGCAGAACATGCCTGCTTTATTAGAGGAAGGAGGCCAGTGTGGCTGGGTGACAGCAAGTTACGGAGATGGTGCAGGGAGCTAGTCAGAGATGTTGTGAAAGACACCGTTAAGTCCATTGTAAAGACTTTGGCTTTTACTCTGAGAGCGATGGGAAGCCTTTAACGAGATTGACCAAAAGAGAAACATAAAGTAAGTGACATTTTAAATGGGTCTGTGAGACCTTCCTGGCGGTCCAGTGGCTAAGACTATGAGCTCTCAATGCAGGGGGCCCGGCTTCTGGTCAAGAAACAAGATCCCACATGCTGAGAGAAAGATCAAAGATCCTGCATGCTGCAACTAAGACCCAGTGCAGCCAAATAAATATTAAACATAAATAAATGCATCCAGTAACTGTGTTGAGAATCTATTGTAGTAAAACCCAAGAGAGGGATGACTTGGGCCCAGGTTGAAGAGGTGGAAGTTGCTGAAGCATGGTTGGATTCTGGATATATTTTGAATTTGGAACCGATAGAGTTAAATCTGGGGTGGAAATGGTAAAAATAAGAGTTCATGTTAAATTAGAGATGCTTATTAGACATTCAAGGAGCAATGTTGAGTAAGCAGTGGGTTTATAAGAATGGAGTTGGAAGGGCTGCAGTTTAGGCTAGAGATGTAAATTGAGGACTCCCTCAACACATTGATGGTATAACTGAAGACTTGGTAATCTCACCTATGATAGTTTGCTCAGTAACTACACATTAGAACCCCTGGAGGAACTTTTTAAAAATTCCAGTGTCCTCCCAGAGGTCCTGACTGAACTGATCAGAAATAGAGCAAGGCGTTATATTTTTTAAAATAGTCTACGGTGATTCTATTTTGAATACTTATAATACTTAGATTGTTATAGTTTTTTTAACATAGAAAATGTTTTTTTACATTACAATGTTTTTTTGACATTGCAAACAATGCTTCTATGAACTGCCTTATAGTCTAATTTTTGTGCATATTCTTAGTTGCTTCCATAGGATACATTTCTAGAATATTGTTAATATTTTCATTTTGTCAGTTTAAAGGTGAAGAACATATGGTTTAGGTCTGGCATATAATCTTAAAATATTCTGGGCTTCCCTTGTGGCTCAGCTGGTAAAGAATCTGACTGCAATGCAGGAGACCAGGGTTGGGAAGACCCCCTGGAGAAGGAAAAGGCTACCCACTCCAGTATTCTGGGCTGGAAAATTCCATAGGCTGTATAGTCTGTGGGGTTGCAAAGAGTCAGACATGACTGAGAGACTTTCATTTTCACTTCACTGCTGAGATGGGAAAAGGACATGGAATGTTTGGCTAATACTCAGCAGGAGGGCAGAAAAATTGGCAAAGGGTTTGGCAAAGCCTTTAGAATATTCTAAAAGTGTGGGTTTTTTAAAAATAAAATTTCCATACCTTAAGTGTTAGAATAATTTGTTATTAAGCAATCGATAATATAGATTAGGAAAATCACCCAAAATCTATAGTGACATTGAAGTGTCAAATCTTTTCCTTAGACATAGTGCTTAAAGGTCTTAACATTGTTTAATCAGAAGAAAATGAACAGAATCCAGAAAGTTCATTCAATTCTGACTTAGTCATTAAGGTAGTCACAATCTGGAAGTCAGCTTAATTTTCTTATCAGATACCTTTTTTCTCAGTACATTTCATCAGGTTAAAACAAATCACAGTATCAAAGGCACACAGTATAAAATGTTTATAAACAACGATCAGGGCTTCCCTGTTAAGTACAGAATTAGGAAGCTCAATTGCAGAAATTCAGTCAGCATGGACTAGGATGGCAACAGTGAAAATGGAGGGGCATGAATGCATTTGGTATCCGTTCAGTTCAGTTCAGTCGCTCAGTAGTATATGATTCTTTGCGACCCCACGGACTGCAGCATGCCAGGCCTCCCTGTCCATCACCAACTCCCAGAGTTTACTCACACTCATGTCCATTGAGTCAGTGATGCCATCCAACCATCTCATCCTCTGTCATCCCCTTCTCCCCCTGCCTTCAGTCTTTCCCAATATTTTAGAAATAAAGCCTGCAGATAATATGTATGACTCTCATTGCTATTCCCAGGTATTTCTCCCTCCCACATTCCTGAAAACATAAAGCCTTTAGTTTTTAGTCACCAGATAACATCATTTACTACCTGATATTGCATTGTCAGTTTATTGACCCTTATTATTCCTCTTATTTCTCTTGTAGCTCTTGGCTTACTCTCCAGCTTCACTTCTGTCTTAATGTTTAGCTTGAAATACGTGTAAATGATCCTTCTAACAGCCTGGCCTCTCACTTCCTTGAACTCACATCCAATGGTCTTGTCCTCCATTGCCGTGGAGCTGCTTACTCTGGTGGTTTTATAACTTTGTCATTGCCAAACTCTCATTAATCTCATTCACTGATAACCACTTATCTTTCCACCCCCTCTGATACTCTGAACCCAACAATCCTTCAACCACACCAGGACTGGATTTAGCAAAGTGGAGACCATTATGAGAATGGAACCAAGACTTTGAAAGTGTAGAGTGGCGATATGATAGTGTTTGATGGTGGATGTCACAGTGTAGTACTATCAATGGGTTTTGGGGTCCTGGTCCTATAGGGGGATGGATTTGATATATTAATAGATATTTGAAAGATGAGAAAAATTGAAATGATTTTTTATTTGAGGCACTAAAGTGGTGGTAAAATCATTTACAGAGATGAAAAAGGATAAGGAAGGATCAGATTTGGTGGTTTTATGAATCGAGAACTCTATTAAATATTTTGGCAGAATTAAATTTGAAATTTCAGTATCTAACTAGAAATGTAGTCTAAGGGATCAAATCTAATCACTTAGAGCTCAAGGAAGAGGTCAAGGCTGGGATAGAAATTTTGCCACAGTTATCCTAGGTGGCTTTCAAAATCTGGGGACTGGTTGAAGTCACCTTCTAGGCTCAGGGGAAGGGAGGAAAAACAGCCACAGTTTAAGAGGGCTGCACTTTCAATCTGAATAAGAAGGCAAAGTTCATAGGAGTTGAGGCTATGGGAATTTTGATGGGCAGTGAATTCCAGAGGGCAGAGAGGAAGAATTTCAGACTTAATTATTTTAGACCCAATCAATAGGAATTTAAATTTTTTCTAGTACCAGTCAATATAATTTTGAAACAGTTCAAATCTGATGTGATCTGGCTATAAAAACTCTTGAATGGTTTATTGTTGTTGTTCAGTCACTCATGTCCAAGTCTTTGCAATCCCATGGAATGCAGCACACCACGCTTCCCTGTTCTTCACCAGAGTTTGTTCAAACTCATGTCCATCAAGTTGGTGATGCCATCCAACAACCTCATCCTCTGTCGTTCTCTTCTCTTGCCTTCAATCTTTCCCGGCATCAGGGTCTTTTCTAAGGAGTCAGTTCTTCGCATGGTGGCCAAAGTACTGGAGTTTCAGCTTCAGCATCAGTCCTTCCAATGAATATTCAGGACTGATTTCCTTTAGGATGGACTGGTTGGATCTCCTTGCAGTCCAAGGGACTCTCAAGAGTCTTCTCTAATACCATAGTTCAAAAACATCAATTCTTTCGCGCTCATCTTCTTTATGGTCCAGCTCTCACATCCATACATGACTACTGGAAAAGCCATAGCTTTGGTTTTTCCAGGATGGAAAATGTTTTTCCAGAATGGTTTATTACAGAACTTAAATTATATCAAAAGATGTTGGATATTTTTCCAATTCTAGAATAATCAAGAGTCCTAACACTTTCTCTCTAAATATCTGGGTCTGAAGGATTTATCAGTTTCTTAAAGGAAAAAGAAAGAAAAAGAACTTGATTCAGCCAACCTTAGAATAGGCTGAATGAGTAAGCTTAAATGATTATAATCATTTAATCATTTCATTAAGTGATTTTCAAATCACCTATTTTTCAGTTCCATCTATCTCACATTGAATGTTTCTTATACCTATGAATTTATGAATGTAGACATCTTGCTTACAATGAAGTTATTTTTAAATTTATTTTTATTAATATATTTATGTCATTCAAAATTATATGAAGAGAAATCTTGCTTCCATCCCTGTCCTCTTCACCCTTGTTTACCTCATACCAATTGCCTGTATTTCTTGTCTTTCCATCAAGTCAAGCAGTTTAAATTTACATTCTTATCTCCACTCCTTTTTAATATAAAAGTAGAATACTATTAATATACACTTTGCTCTGCACTGTATTTGAACTAAAATCCTTAAAATCCTTCCACATCAGTACATAGAGATTTTCCTCATTCTTTTTTTTTCACAATAGTAAAAGTTGTTTATCAGTTTTCACAATCAATAGCCAGACAAAAAATAAAAGATAATTACAATTGCAAACCATAATGGGAACATGATAATTTAACAATATAAAATAATTGCATACTATTTGGCAGGGGGATGTCAAGCAGACTGATCTGGTAAGTAGAAGCACATACATGCACTTCATCTACCCAGCCAGTCTGTCTTTTGGTTGGTGCATTTAATCCATTTACATTTAAGGTATCAATTATCAATATGTATAGGCTTCTCTCATAGCTCAGTCGGTAAAGAATCTGCCTGCAATGCAGGAGACCTGGGTTTGATTCCTGGGTCAGGAAGATCCCCTGGAGAAGGAAATGGCAATCCACTGCAGTATTCTCACCTGGAAAATTCCATGGACAGAGCAGAAAATCCCATGGACAGAGCAGCCAGGCGGGCTACATGGGTTCACAAGAGTTGGACACGACTCAGTGACTAAACCACCACCACCACCACCAATATGTATGATCCTATTAGTGTTTTCTCAATTGTTTTGGGTTTATTTTCCTTCTCTTGTATTTCCTTTCTAGTGAAGTTCCTTTAGCATTTGTTGTAAAGCTGGTTTGGTGGTGCTGAATTCTCTTAACTTTTGCTTGTCTGGAAATCTTTTGATTTCTCCATCAAATCTGAAGGAGAGTCTTGCTGGGTAGAGTATTCTTGGTTGTAGGCTCTTCCTTTTCATCACTTTAAATATATCATGCCATTCCCTTCTGTATTGTAGAGTTTCTGTTGAGAAATCAGCTGATAGCCTAATGGGAGTTCCCTTGTATGTTATTCATCATTTTTCCCTTGTTTAATATTTTATCTCTGTCTTTAATTTTTGTCAGTTTGATTACTATATGTCTCAGTGTGTTCCTCCTTGGGTTTATCCTTCCTGGGACTCTGTGCTTCCTGGACTTGGTTGACTATTTCCTTTCCCATATTCAGGAAGTTTTCAGCTGTTATCTCTTAAAGTATTTTCCCAGAAAACAAAAATATTTCTCAGGACCTTTCTCTTTCTTTTCTCCTTCTGGGACCCCTCTAAAACACAAATGCTTGTGCATTTGATGTTGTCCCAGAGGTCTCTTAGGCTGTCTTCATTTCTTTTCATTCTTTTTTCTATATTCTGTTCTCTGGCAGTGATTTCCACCATTCTGATGGGAGGGACTGGTGGTCGGAAAAACTGGGTCTTGCTCTGGTGGGCAGGGCCTTGCTCAGTAAAGCTTTAATCCAATTATCTGGTGATAGATGGGGTTGCACTCCCTCCCTGGTAGTTGTTTGGCCTGAGGTGACCCAGCGCTGGGGCCTAGGACTGTATGGTAGGGTTAATGGTGAACTCCAAGAGGAGTTATGCCAAGAGGGACCTGCCAGTGCCCCTGTCCCTGTGTTGAGCCCCTGCCAGCCCAGGTAGTTTTGGCTCAGTCTCGTGTAGGGTCACTGTGCCTCTTCTCTGGGTCTAGGAACATGCACAATTTTGTTTGTGCCTTCTAAGACTGGATTCTCTGTTTCCCTCAGTTCTCTGGAAGGCCTATAATCAAATCCCACTGGCCCTCCAGGCCAGATTCTCTGGGGATTCCCAGTCCCTTTGTCAGATCCCCAGGCTGGGAAGCCTGACAAGGGGTTCAGAACCTTCACAATAGCACAAGAACTTCTTTGGTATTATTATTCTCCAGTCTGTGGTTCACCCACCTGGCAGGTATGGGATTTGATTTTATAGATATTGCGCTCCTCCTACCTTCGCACTACAGCTTCTTCTTTGACTTTGGATGTGGGATCTCTCTTTTTGGTGGGTTCCAGTGTTCACCTGTTGAAGGCTGTTCAATAGCTAGTTGTAATTTTGGTGCTCTCGCAGGCGGAGATGAGTACGTGTCCTTCTACTCCACCATCTTGAACTGGACTCTTCATTCTCTTTTGTAGCAACATACATTGAGAGAATATACCATGATTTATTTAATTAGCTCTTTTTGATGAACTATTGACCTGTTATCTGGTAACTAAGATATATATCTATCCCAGAGATGAAAATGCCTTAGAAGTTATTCTTTGTTTGCCAATTTCAGCAAATAGGATCAAATTCTTCAGCGGTATTTTACAAGAGTGAAAAAAGTTTTGAGTTTATTTTTGATAATTTTTAAAGGAAATTGTTTTAATCAAAAAAAATCCCAGTTTTCTTAAGAACAGAAGGTATTGTTTTTGTATATCATAGAAGTCTGGGTCGACATAATGGAGACATTTCTTTAGCTGTGGTTTAGCTGTGAACTTGGCTAGCAGATTTATTCTTCTAAAGAAACAAACTACTCAGGTCCAGGTGGAAAAATACATAGAAGAAATCCAGAGGGTTGTTGGCCTTGACGATGGAAGCCCTCTTTTTCCTCTAAAAGAAACCACAGTAGAATTCTCTTTAGGGGGATCTCCATGAGCAATAAAACTCACTGAAATGATTATTGTTCAAGTCTGTGTCTCCTTGCAAAGAAGATTCAATTCTAAAATTTTCTTTCAGGAAATCTAACCATTTAATTTTTTTTCCCCATCCAGATTAGGGGGCTGGCAGACTAAGAAGGTTCATGAATGAATAGCTCTCATTATCTAAAAAGCCAATGGTGACCTCAAGTGAAGTGCCCCACTTCAACTCCTGCAAGAATTTCTTGTAAGTGTTCTTTTATGTCTTTTCTTAGCAGGATTAATTAAGTTTTAAAAGTTAGTTGTTAGTCCTCTAAAAATTGCTCTGCAACTTTGAAAAGTCCACAAGTTATGGCTGTTCTCCTTTGCTGAGGTGGTCCTCAGTAACAACAGCTAACATTCTAACATTTATTGAGTACTCACTCCTACCAGGTACCATAGAATAGGCATGGCCTCTTTCCTCAAAGAAATAATCATGAGGATAGCCACAACATTGCTGTGTTTTCCAGCAGTTGGATTCCACAACTGGAGGAACATTGAGACATGAAGGTGGTTTATCACTAATAAAAAGATTTCACTTGCTCTTTGGAGATGGGATATATATACTATAATTGTACAAATATTATAATTGTAGGTTCCAGGATGCTCTATTAGGCTAAAGTACCATCTGTAGATTGTGCAAAGACTAAAGTCATGGTTCTTATGTCCTGTTGTGCAGTAAGTTTTCTGAGGGTGAAAGTAATTTAAAGATTCCTTCCTACTTTTCTGTAAGTTTTATGGGAGCAGAAATTATATCTCTCTTGCTTGTTTTATTTCCTCTACTTTAAAAAGTGCTTTGTACATAGTGGTAAAGTATTAAAATGACAAGTAGCCATAGTAAGGAGAACTTTACAGGGGGAAGGGAGGGGAGAGCAATGTAGTAATTGTTGTGGTACCATTGGGTGGAATTTGCAATGAGAGAGAAAGACTGGACATAGCAACTCTTAACATAGCATGGACAGGTGAGAATTTATAGTCAAGGAGCAAAGTGGGGATTAGTAGATAGAAAATTACTAGGAAACAACATCAGAGGTAACAGGAGATTCTGCCTAACTGACCTAACAGACTTCTTGGTAAAGGCAGCCTAGGGTGATCAGACATCATCTGAGAGATCGTAGTGGTTGAGGAACCTGATAAAATATAGAGGGTGATGAGGTATGCAGGATGGAAGATTCTGGCTAAAGGATTTGTCAGGATTCTTGTTTAAATTGGACAATGCAGTAGATGAATACAGAAGTCTGAAAGTCAGGTTGAGTTGAAAAAAGTTCAGGGGAATCTGAATAAAGTTTGGTCAATGAGAGAATAGTTTTCAAAAGAAAGCAGTCAATTATCTGTGGAACGGATAATGAATAATAATGAATTCCTTGTATAAAATATTCATATATTCATCCATTTGTTCATTTCACAAATACCTAAGTAAATCTTTAGATGGACACCATTCTAGGCACTTGGGGAAAAAAAGTCAGTGAACAACACCCAGATTCAGTTTCTGTCCTCATGGAACTTATATTCTAGTTGTAAACAAGGAAGTAAAATATATATTGGGTTTGATGGAGACCAGTGCTTCAGAGAAGAAGCAGCAGAGAGAGAAAATAAATGTTGGGAGAAGGATACAGTATTGAAATTGTAGATACGATGTCCAGAGAAGACCTCCCTAAGATGGTGACATTTAAGTAAAACCCAGATGTAAATGAAGAAGGAAGCATCTGCCAGATAACTGGGGAAAGAACATTCCAATTCAAGCAGAAGGAATAGCACGTGTACAAATCCTGTGACAGGAGTGTGCCAAAGTTAGAAAGGTAAAGCAAGACAGGACATACAGAGCCTTATGTTCATTGTGTAGACTTTGGCCTTTACATAGCATTAGATGGGAAGACATTGAAAGATTTTGAGCAGGGAAACAAGGTGATGGGATGGACATTTTCAAAGGGTACTCTACTGCATTGCGAATGGATTGAAGAGCAATAAGGGCAGAAGTTGAGAGGTTATTACAACAATCCAGGCAAGATAAGAAAGGTTTCCTCAGTGATCAGTGCAAAGAAATAGAGGAAAACAATAAAATGGGAAAGACTGGAGATCTCTTCAAGAAAATTAGAAATACCAAGGGAAATTTTCATGCAAAGATGGGCACAATAAAGGACAGAAATGGTATGGCCCTAACAGAAACAGAAGATATTAAGAAGAGGTGGCAAGAAGTCACAGAAGAACTATATAAAAAAACATTTACATGACCCAGATAACCATGATGGTGTGATCACCCACCTAGAGCCAAACATCCTAGAATGAGAATTCAAGTGGGCCTTAGGAAGCATCACTACCAGCAGAGCTAGTGGAGGTGATGGAATTCCAGTTGAGCTATTCTAAATCCTCAAAGATGGTGCTGTGAAAGTGCCACACTCAATATGCCAGCAAATTTGGAAAACTCAGCAGTGGCCACAGGACTGGAAAAGATCAGTTTTCATTCCAATGCCAAAGAATGCTCAAACAATTGCACTCATCTCATTTTTTTTCTTGTGATGTACTGGTTTTGAGATCAGAGTAATGCTGACCTTGAGAAATGAGTTTGAAAGTACTCTCCCCTCTTCTATTTTTTGGAAGAATTTGAGAAGGATTGGTATTAATTCTTCTTTCAGTGTTTGGTAGAATACATCAGTGAAGCTCTCGCCCTCTGTAATTGTTTACTTAACTGTCTTACCTTTAACATATTAATTCTAGTTTGGATTTCAGTATATAGTATGAGGAACTAATGTGGACTCCCCCCCCTCTTGCTTTAACTTGCGTCTAACTCTCTGTGACCCCATGGACTATACAGTCCATGGAATTCTCTGAGTCAGAATACTGGAGTGGGTAGCCTTTCCCTTCTCCAGGGGATCTTCCCAACCCAAGGATCAAACCCAGGTCTCCTCCATTGCAGGCAAATTCTTTCCCAGCTGAGCCACAAGGGAAGCCCACTTTAGATAGTAGGGTACAATATTTTTTGAAAAATTCAAATTCAAGGGCAAGCACAAGATAAACAGATTTCCCTGGGTGCCAGCAATGAAGAGGAGTTCACACTAGATCGCCGCTCATGGAAGTTAGTGCCACAATGGGCCAGGGACAGGGGACCTTGATACTGACTGAGACAGCTCATTGGCCGCAGGCAGACAGCACACATGGCCTTCAACCACCAGTGGTGGGGCGCTGGAATTGACACCTGTATAAACTTGGGTTCTGAAATGGCAGCATCTCTGTGATTAGGGCACGCAAAACAGTACACGCATACCCTAGCATGGGAGTTTATCGTGTCAAGACCCTGGATGGAAAAAAAGGATTCTTGAGAAGCTGAAACCCCAAACCTTCTCCATGCAAGGATATGTAACCCAACTTTACTCTTCCTGTTTGTTTTAGCAATATACAGCCAAGAAACTGAGAGAAACTAACCACTTTTCAGATACCTGGACAAAGACTCAGCCCAGAGTCCTAAGACCTTGGTGGCCCACTGGATGTCTTTTCTCCCTAGTCTTCACAGGACACTGGTTGTAGGTAAGCTTAGGAAAGATGAGAGTAGCTGCAAATGAGTGCTGGGAAGGGGGACACAGTCGGGCTGACAAGAGAGCTGCCTGCATGGTCCTGCCCTGCCGGTGGGCTGATTGTGCTAATGGACCATCACAAGGAGAACGGGCGGGAAGCGCCCCCTGTCACCACAGCCATGGATGTGCTGCCCGAGCCAGTCCACTGGGTGAGCAAAGGAAATCATGGAGACTGAGAATTGGGAAGTTGAGGATGTGTGCCAGCAGAGATCTCCTGCCAGTAACGTTTTCCTTGAGAGGAGAGGACTTTTGCAAGGAGAGAGGATTCAGCTGCACTGGCTCTGCAGCATGAAGTGAAGTGACTGTGCCAGTTAGCTGGTTATTCGGTCTCTGAGACAATGTGATCGGCCAGTTGTTCTTCCAGTCATCCTTCAAGGTGTGGCTGCAAAGTCCCCTCTCGGTGAAACCCCTCTACCTCTCCCCATCCCTAGCTCAGTCATGTCCCTTCCTCAATGTGCCTTTGGTTTATGTCCATATAGTGTCAGTCTAGTGACCCTAGCAAAAAGGAGGCTAAAACCTGGGGCTATTACTTGGCATGCCGTTGGTCCCCAAGTCCAGGTGATAGGTTTCCCAGACAGGCAAGGCCACCCGCACTCCCACATTATTCGTCTCCACCATACATGCAGTTGTAGTTGTTTAGTTGCTAAGTCATGTCTGAACTCTTTTGTGACCCCATGGAGTGGAGCCCACCATGCTCCGTGAGATTTCCCAAGCAAGAATACTGGAGTATTGCCAGTAACCCTTTCCTTCTCCAGGGGGTCTTACTGACCCAGGGATTGAACCTGCATCTCCTGCCCTGGCAGGCAGATTCTTTACCACTGAGCCACCAGGGACATCCCCATACATGCAGGAACCGAGCTAACTTGCACTGACGAAGTCGGTATACATACAGTCTTGATCAGGCAAACTGAATTGGTTTAGCAAGAAGCAACACAAATCACCGGGAAAAGATCAAACACATTTCCTGACATAGAATAGACAGGAGTTAATTGACTAAGTTTTACTCTTCATTAAAAAGTTTTATCAAAAAAAAATAAAAATAAAAAAAAAATTTTTTAAAAGTTTTATCATCATTTATACTGTCAGAATCATGTCTCTGCCTTTCCTAGTGAGTTTTTTTTTTTTTTAAACTCTGCGGGGCATTTTAAACATGTTTTCTGAGGCCAACTCTGAAGAAAAGACACTTATCAGGAGAGCCAGTAATTCATTTTTAAAGTTTAAGTTTAGCAACATTATTATTTTTAATACAGAAAATTTAAACATTTACTTTAGCTATTAAGTTAGTGATTGCTCCTCAGGCTTTCTGTAGATGGTAGTGGAACAAGAGGGTTATAGTGTTTGAATAGAGAAGAATACAGTCTGCATGAAATAAGTCATTCTTTAGATAAATTCCTTGACTTATTAAAAGTGGTTCTTACTGTAAACCTAATTTTTGAATTGGTAAAGGCATTAGAAGCATAATCTAGCATGCTCCAGTGTTGAAATCAGAGGTGGGACAAGAAGTTCATTTAAAAAATCCATATATGAGCTCAGCAAGTCCCTATTCATAAGCAGCAACTTCTCTCCGGAATTGGTTCAGACTCACAGCTCTGACTGCAGACATGCAGTTCTGCTCTAGAAAGCTCCTACATGATTCCAGTCTATTAATGCTTTTGAGGGCATAAAACTGTATCTTTAAAGCAGCTCTTGCTCTAACTTTCCTGCCAGAAAGCAGCCTATAGGACTCCAGGAACTAATCTTGGAGGATGACAAGGGAGACATCTCTTCCTATCAAGCCATGTGTGCTGGGCTAAGGCATGTGTTATGTGTCTTTCTGTATAAGATGAGATGAAAGATGCTCAATTTCTATTCCTCTGCGGCTATAGTATGAGAGAGGGCACAGCACCAGAGGGGGTCTGCAGTGCATGTAGCCACAGAACAAATGCTGTCATACAACAGAGATTTGGTCAATAAATAAAGGACTTTTTCTGTTTAGATGTCAAAAGACTTGATTTGAAATAAGACAGGCATGGTGTAACATATACTGGCTAACTAATTGTTTAATGGTGAACTTGGGCCCAGCTCACAAACTGAGCCTCATGGGGCCATTTTGTTTGGATTTGGAGGAATACAGTGACCCCCATAAATGGTCCTCAAACTTAGATTATCTTCAGGGTCACCCAAGGAACTTTTAAAATACAAATTCCCAGGCCTGTCCCCAGATTTACTGAGTTAGCAGTGGGTGGGTGGAGGGAGCCCAGGAATATCGAGTTTGACAACTGCTAAAACCTGGAGAAAGAACTTGGGCTTAGGGCCAGATAGATCTGGTTTGGAATCTTGGCAGTGTGACCTTGAGCAAGTTTCCAGACTCTTCTGAACCTTAGATCCCCTAAGAATAGTAACTTGGGGATGATCAGTAAGATATCTCAAAAGGTTGGCACAGAAACTAGACATTATTAGGCATTTGGTAACTGTCTCAGTCCATTCAGGCTGCTATACCAACACACTAGCTGGCTTAAACAATAAACATTTATTTCACACCTTGTTGGAGGCTGAGAAGTTCAAGATTGAAGTAGATTTGGTGTCTGGTGAGGATTTGCTTCCTTGGTTCATAGACAGCTGTCTTGTAATTGCACATGACCAAAGGGACAAGGGAGCTCTCTGGGGTCTTTTTTATAAGGGAATCAACCTCATTCAGGGCTTCCCTCATAGGTCAGTTGGCAGAGAATCCACCTGCAATGCAGGAGACCCCAATTCAATGCCTGGGTCAGGAAGATCTGCTGGAGAAAGGATAGGCTAACTACGACAGTATTCTTGGGCTTCCCTCGTGGCTCAGCTGGTAAAGAATCTGCCCACAATGCGGGAGACCTGGGTTCAATCCCTGGGTTGGGAAGATCCCCTGGAGAAGGGAAAGGCTACCCACTCCAGTATTCTTGCCTGGAAAATTCCATGGACTGTATAGTCCATGGGGTCGCAAAGGGTCAGACATGACTGAGTGATTTTCACTTCAATCTCATTCATGAGGTTTCCATCCTCATGACCTAATCACCTCCCAGATACCCTCATGTTGGGAGTTAGGATGTTAACACATGAATTTTATGTGGACACAAACATTCAGTCTACTGTAGGAACCATGGGCTGCTCTCTCCTTCCTAACTCCAGCACCTCATGCCCTTTGAGATTCCTGTGGATGTGATGGTACTCAATTTAACCATAATCAGAGGGCCACATAGAAGGTCAAGAAGCTGGCTGAATCAGACAGGAAGTGTTTGACATCTGGTTAATTCTGATAAACTCAGGTTGAACTTAATTGGGAATGTGGCTGCCCAATCAAAGGCCAACAGCAGCTAGAAGGAACCAGTTAAGCAGGCTGGCAGAACCTCAGGGTTTCTGATTCACTGAGTGACATAACTTCTCTTGGGTCCTTCAAGCATGCTGTAATCATGCCTCATGCCTGTAGGCCCTCGATGTCTTTAAAGTTAATTGATTCTCACTGTAATGAGTGGAAGGCAGAGAGCAACTGGCAGGCCTAGGATCTTCTTGAGGCGCAGACACCAAGGGAGCTCAGAATAAACATGGCCAGGCTTCCTCAATTGTCAATGTTATTCAAATCCCAGAGGAAGCAGCATCATTTTTACAGTATTACTAGCTGGTGGTTTTTGTTTTCTTTTGTTTTTTTTTGAGTGTTTTCTTTGTGCCAGGCACTTTTATCCTGATAATACTCCTATGAGAAAATCCTGTGCTGTAAGTACTAGTATCATTCTTGTTTTATACATGAGGAAAAACTAAGAAATAGAGACGCTAGGTAATTGTTGGGAGTACAGACTATGAGAGAAGGCATTCCTGGCAGAGGGCACAACATGTGCAGAGGCCCTGAGGCCGAAAGGAGCACAGTTCATGGAGGGGAAAGGCCAGGGCAGCTATTGTACAGACCGCACGAAAGGAAGGGCCGTCAGCCCATCAGGCCTCAGAGGGCACTGTGATTTTGTCTGTTCTCATACAAGCATTGGGAAGTGATTGACAATTTGTTTTTAATTTAACTTTTATTATAAAATTTTAAAAATATATGTGGAAGCAGAAAGAAAAAGATCACAGATTCCTATATATTAAGGTTCGTGCAAAAGTAATTGTGGTTTTGCATTGTTGAGCTTTGCCATTTGATACTGGAAAACATTCTTAAATAAATGTGGTTATGTTATTCATCATTTTGGTGTGCATTTCTTGCTTTATGTTTTTTACTAATGAAATATTACTTGCTGTTTATGTAATATGTATTTTAGACTATGAAAATGATATTAGACAAAAAGGAAATCTGAACAGTTTTCTTATTTGAGTTCAAAATGGATCACAAAGCAGCAGAGACAACTGGCAACATCAACAACACGTTTGGCCCAGGAACTGCTAGTGAAGGTACAGCGCAGCATTGGTCAAGAAGTTTTGCGGAGGAGATGAGAGTCTGGAAGATGAGGAGCATAGTGGCTGGTCATTGGAAGTTGACAATGACCAACTGAGAGGCATTATCGAAGCTGATCCTCCTACAACTGCATGAGAAGTTGCCCAATAACTCAGTGTCGACCATTCTATGGTGGTTTGGGATTTGAAGCTAATTGGAAAGGTGAAAAAGCTCAATAAGTCGGAGCCTCATGAGCTGACCGCAAGTCAAAAAAAACACGTCCTTTTCGAGTAGTCTTCTCATATTCGATGCAATAACAATCAACCATTCCATGCGACGAAAAGTAGATTTTATATGATCAGTGGTTGGACCAAAAGAAGCTCCAAACCACATCTCAAAGCTAAACTTGTACCAAAAAAAAGGTCATGGTTTGGCGGTTTGCAACCTGTCCGATCCTCTACAGCTTTCTGAATCCCAGAGAAACCATTACCTCTGAGAAGTATGCTCAGCCAATCGATGCACTGATCACTGCAACAGTGGCAGCTGGTATTGGTCGACAGAAAGTGCCCAGTTCTTCTCCAAGACCACACCCGGCTGCATGTTGCGCAACCAATGCTTTCAAAGTTGAGTGAATTGGGCTATGAAGTTTTGCCTCATCTGCCACCATCACCTGACCTCTCACCAACTAACTACCACCTCTTCAAGCATCTCGACACCTTTTTGCAGGAAAATGCTTCCACAACCAGCAGGAGGCAGAAAATGCTTTCTAAGAGTTCATCGAATCCCGAAACAGAAATAAACTTATTTCTCATTGGCAAAAATGTGATGGTTGTAATCGTTCCTATTTTGGTTAATTAAGATGTGTTGAGCCTAGTTATGATGATTTAAAATTCAGGGTCTGAAACCATAATTGCTTTTATGGTACAGTGATGGTACCTAATACCATCACCCAGCTTCAACAATTGACCCTTAAAATGTTTCAAGCAGGAAAGCGATATGATTAACTTTGTATTCAAACCCACCAACCAACCAACCCTCTGGCTACTTGGAGTTGGAGGGAACAAAGTGGGCATGGAGAGACCAGTTGGGAGGCCACTGCAATAGTCCAGGAGAGACAGTGTCATGATGAGGTGAGGATAAACCAAGGGAGTGGACAGATTCTGGAGAAATGAATATGTCAGTGTCAGCTTCCCCCAGAAGCAGTCCCTGAGACAAGCATTTCAGGTCAAGTAGTTTATTTGGGGTCAGGAAATACAAACAGGTGATTGGGGAAGAGAGACAGGGAAGGAAGGTGAGAAGGCAGCCACTGTCTTCTCAAGCCAGCTACTGTTTGAGCAGGACCAGTTGTGCAATTTGCAGGGCTGGTGCAAATGAAAATGTGAGGCCTTGTGATAATAAATTATTGAGAAATTCAGAATGAGAACTGAAGAGTGTTTAGCCAAGCACAGGGCCCTTTAAACAATGGAGTTCTATGCATATTGCAATTTGATGAAGTCCATCCTGCCTTTGGGCAACTGGAGTTTAATCCTGCAGGAACCTCGGTGAAATGAGATAAAACACACAGCTCAGAAGAATCAGAGAGCCATGAGTCAATGGCCAAGGCTGCTCCTTGAGTGTTCTACCTTCCTGGCGTTTCCAGCCTTCCCTGCCTAAAAGAATGGATTCCCCTGGCTTCTTCATGTAGATCCTGGAGTTTGGAAGTATGCCAGAGTCATTACGACATGGTCTGTTCTTAGGGACATAGGTTGGACAAGGATAACTCCAAAAGGGCATAGGTGACTTTCAGGTTTCTGGCTTAGGCTTTGGAAGGGGTCAGAGGGCCCTTCCTGGAGACAGGGAGCACTGGAATGGGAGTAGGTAGGGGAAGCACTGGAGTTTGGTTTGAACATGTTGAGCTTGACTCATCCATGTGGAGATGTCAAGAAGGCAGTAGGAGTTTAGGCTCTTAGGCTCAGAGGAAATGTCTGGCTGTGGGTGGAGATGGAAGTATCAGGGAGGGACAGCAGAGAGCTTGAGAATGCCAGGCATCCACTGTCCACAGCTGGGACGACGGCACTGGTCAGCGCCGAGGGTGTGCGGCTAGTTCTCAGACTCTGGCTTCTGGACCCGGGCAGTCAGGTGGACACCGCCTCCAGGTTTGTGCCATCTCTCTGGAGGGAGGCTGGAGCCAGCACCCTCCCCAGGCTCAAGCAAATGGCTTCCTGTCGCAGCCTTAGAAGAAACAGGGAGCAGATGACCTGAAACCATCAATGTCTGCTGGCCCCACGAAGCACGCCTCCAGCCCGGGCAGAGGCAGACAGAGAGGGACATTCTGAAGTCAGCCACACAAACACTGAAGCAGTTTCCCCATCCTTATCCCAAGTTTCAGTTTCATAGGTTTTCTCTGTTCAAATGAAACCTTAAAGTTTACTGTGAATATTAAAACAATGAATTTCACCCAGCAAATGGAGACAGCGAAATGGCTGAAGTTGTACAGAATCCAATTACCAAGAGCAGTTAAAGTGTCCAAAACTCGGTCTGGGGTTGTTCATATGACATAGATACTCTTGCATATTTCAGTGTCTATTTAAAGAAAGGGTGCCCAGGCTCCATTAGTGTAGAGAGAGCCTCCTGGAAGCCACTTTATTTCTCATCATTAAAGTCAGTCCGAGTTTTCCAACAAAAAGTAGGATGAATGAATCGGACCTGCCAGGCCCAGGCAGCTAGCTCCCCAGCCCAGTAACCGCTCCCTTATTGTTCTTTCTCATTAAAATGATGGTAGGACAAATCACATGCCACTTGCTGTTCTCGCTTTTAGAAAGAGCCGTCTTTCCATGGGGCCCAGGAGAGAATGGAGGGGCCCTTGAGCCCTTCCAGGAGGGGCAGTCACAATAACGGCAGTGGCCGCGGGTCAGTCTTGCACTTTCATGGCCTTACTTCCATTCTTCCTGGGCAGAATCTACTGTTCCTGTGTTTATAAAAATGTACACATTTGAAACCATCTCTTAGGTGTTGGTGTGGGCAGGTTGCAGTGATCTAAAAAAAAGCCAGAGTATATTTACACAGGAACATCAAGATGAAATATGTTCTATTTGTCATTGTGGAATATTAAACATCTGGACTGTTGATTAATTTTTTACTTTTTAAACCAGCATTTTTGGCATGGTACGGTCACAGTTTGAGAGATTCTTCATAGCCATTTCAATGGCTGTTCTACTTGAGTGATATTCAAATACTGAACATCAGGTTTGGCATGAATGCCAGCTCCAAATAGCTGGCATTGATGTGTACCAGCCGGTGGCAGTCCTGGTTCTCCTTTCGCTCTGTGAGTGGAGGGAAGAGGAGGGGACGCTGAAGTAAGACTTTAGATGGCATTTCCATTTATCCTAGGGCCTTGCTGCTAACAGGAGGTAGAATGATGCTGGTGAAAATGCTGAGTGTTAGGTGACCCAGCATCCCCTAGGAACTCAGCTCCTAGGGCTGGTGCTGGCTTGTCTGCTCACTCCCAGGGCAAGCCTGATGCTGCTGGCTGTCCTCCGGATACCAGAGCAGAAGAACACAGGTACCAAGGACCTGGAATCCGAAGATGGATAATTTGTGATATCAAAAATGACACTCTAAATTGGTTCCAAATACAAGGATGTTTCGTGATGGTGCTGGCGCTGATTCTCTCACACAGCTTCATGCTTCAAATGTTTTTCAGCCAAATAAAGAGGCCTAATAGCTATCAAACTCCTGTCCAATGTAATTACTGTAAATCATTATAAATGAGCTCTAATACTGCTAGAAACTTAGATGCACAGCCATGGTCACGGGGAAATGAGGCCAAGAGATTGTTTCCCTGAGGGAATGTGAGATGGCACTGTGTTCTCAAGACTCACCTGAACCCTTGTTCAGAAAGCAAAGGCAATCTTCCCAAAATGTCTTGTGAAAGGGTGCCATCAAAGGTGGGATAACACTGGAATGCAATATCATTCCGGGAGAAAAATCAGTGGCAACGCCTCCCAGGAACAGCTGTCACAGAAGAAAGCGTTGAGGTTTACAGAGCACTGACTGGGTTGCCAGGTATCATTCTAGGGACTTGACACCAATTAACTGCCTTACAAGGTAGGCATGGAAGTAGCCCTCCCAGGTCACAACTTTTCCTCTTGACATCCATTCGTTTCACACCAATTATTGATGATACCCTCTAGGTGCTTTTGGTTGTGGTGTGTGCTGGTGTGTCCTGTAGACACAAGTTTCAAGATGTTGAAGGGAAGGCCACTGGTGGGAGGGGACAGGAAGGAGGAAACCTCAGGAAGAGAGAGGAGCGGTAGTTTGTGCTTTTACATTGTATAACTTTTTTTCAGTCCTCAACTTCCACGTGGTAAAGTTTATCTGTATTTGGCTGAATGTTGCTAATGGATGTGTGATTGCAGCCCCAGGGAAGCAGGGCGGGGGTTACAAAGGTCAGCATTTGGGCAGATCTTGAGAACAGACAAGGCTCTCCTTGTTCTTACCCACACCTCACCACAACGATGTGGATGTAAATTCCATGTAAAAATATGAAGTTTGCATTACTGTTCTCTGTGGTCCCAAGCTGGATTTAGACCCAGACCACTCCCTCCCACACCTGACCTGCCCCAGGCTCCCTCCAGTTCGCCCCCACCTCATCCAGATGGGCTCCATATGGCCCTTACACTCAGTTGGGTGGCCAGATTTAGCAAATAAAATTACAGGACATCACTTAAATTCAAATTTAAAACGAATAACGGAAACATTTTTTAGCTTAAGTATGTGTGCACCCTGCAGTATTTGGGACTTACTTATTTAAACCAAAAAAAAAAAAAGTTTTTTTTCATTTATGTTTATCTGAAATTAAAATTTAACTGGGATATCCTGTGTTTCATCTGACAACCTAATACCCAGCCTCTGAGAGACTTCCCTCGGCTCCAGCAAGCCCTGGCCCAGGCCCTCCCAGGGATGCCTGGTTCCTGCTTTATTTGGAATTCATTGATCCGGGCTTCAGAAATGGCCCGAGCATTCCCCACCCCTGACCCCTGGCCCAGCTGCTGTGAAGAGAGCCCGGTGCAAGACTCTCTGGGTGGCGGGGGAGACCTGGCCAGGGTCTGCCTGGGTGAACCCGGGGTTCCAGTTTCGTGGGAGCGCAACACTGTTACAACGTGGGAAGCTCCGAGTACGCGTGCCGCCTTTGACCTCCGAGTTGAGGTGGGCTGGGGCGGAAGGCTCCAGGAGGAGGTGGTCTCGGAGGGGGAGACTCCCGGGAGGGCTGCACCTAGGGGCGCGGAGCGAGGCCGCGGGAAGCCTAGCCTCCTGAGCTCGTCAGGGTAACGCAACCACGACCGGTCCACCAGAGGGCGCGCTGGCTTGCGAAATGATTCTCCTCCACCAGGAGGAAAACGCCCTGCATTTCATTCAGGTTAGAGGTTCTCTCTTTCGTTGCTCTGAAACTAAACGAGAGAAAACCGAGGGTACATCCCCTATTCTGGGACAGCGAGGTGTCTTCCTGAAAGCCCCGTGAGCGCAAGGAGCTCAGAGGTGTGTCCTCAGCACCGAATGCGGGGCCTGCACTTAGACGGGATGGGGGAAGGAAAGAGAGAAGAAGGATGGAGGGAGGAGGGAGGAAGGAAGGAAGGAAAGGAAAGGCGGGAGGGAAGAAGGGTAGAGGAGAGAGGACAAGGCCGCTGTTCTTGCAGGACCCACATAGTGATCTCAGTAGTCCAGCCCAGGGCTTGACACACAAAAGACGCTTGATGAAATATTGGTTGATAGAACGAATGTCCCCCCCCCCCCCCCCCCCAGCCCCAGGAAGGAAAGCACTGAGAGCCAAGCATTCGGGGGTACTGATGGTTGGTCTAGAGGGAAGCCTGGGAAGGAGAAGGGGGAGGAGGGCACAGGAAGGGGAACGTTTCAGGAGAGAGAGGCGTAGTGAAATGTGGTATAGTATTATACCATGGCTTTCACATTTAGACTGTATAACTTCCTTTTCAGACCTCAGTTTCCCCATCATGGATGTACTTGGCACTTGCCACTTGTTAACAGTGTTGCTCATGGATGCATCCTTTCTCTCCTACTGAGGTTCTCCTGGGCAGACCCTGCCAGGTCATCTCACCCCAGAGTCTGGCATAGGGCTCTCTTCACAGCCAGTGGGCGGACGGGGGATGCTTGGGCCATTTCTGAAGCCTAGGTCAGTGTCCGTTCAGGTACTCAGTTGTGTCCAACTCTTGGCGACCCCATGGACTGCAGCAGGCCAGGCTTCCTTGTCCATTACCAACTCCCAGAGCTTGCTGAAGCTCATGTCCATTGAGTCGGTGATGCCATCCAACCATCTCATCCTCTGTCATCCCCTTCTCCTCCTGCCTTCAATCTTTCCCAGCATCAGGGTCTTTTCCAGTGAGTCTATTCTTTGCATCAGGTGGCCAAAGTATTGGAGTTTTAGCTTCAGCATCAGTCCTTCCAATGAATATTCAGGGTCAATGAACTCCAGATAAACCAGGAAGGGGAGTTTATCTCACTGGGAGGCCCTGGGTCGGGCCTGTGGGAGCTGAGGGAGGTCTCCTAGAGGCTGGGTATTGGGTTGTCAGACAAAACACTGGATAGCCTAGTTAAATTTGAATTTCAGTGGTCAAAAGAGAAAACAGATGTTATCATATGACAGTGCTTTATAAACCATAAAATGTGTGCGATAATGAAGAGCTGTCAGCTAGTGTCTTTGTTAATCTCTTCTTCCCCCAAAAAAGTCAGGGCAGTGTGTTGAATAAAAGGAGGAAGGGAGGGAAGGAGGAAAGAGTGAAGGGAGAGGAGAGAAGGCAGGAGACGCACCCTAGGTGTGATCAGCATTTCCTCTTCCCTCCTGTCCGTTTGCTAAATATTCTAGGGATCCAGGGCTTTAATTTTCTTATTTCAGGTGACAAGGTTTCTTCATTATGCAGCAAGCATTTACTGAGTCCATGTTTCTGCCCTCACAAGAGGGAACCTGTACCCCACACAATTCCCTCCTAGGTCGACAAGACCTCAGTTTACAGAGCACTTCTACAGAAAGTTTCTCCTGTCATCTAGGCAGCCGAGGGATGGGATTGATTTTTCTCCATTTTAGAGACAGGAGGCAAGGTTCAGGGACCCCCAAGTGCTGCCCGAGGTGACCACAGAGAGTTGTCAGACTATCAGCCTCTTTTCAGACTAACACTCCAAATGTAGTAATCTGATAAGTGCATCAAGAAGAAAGTGGTCTTGTTTGTGGAATAAACAAGAATGCTGTGGAAAATTGGAAACGAGCGGGGTGAAGAGGCTCCATGACTCCAGCCCACGGAAGGCTGAGCCTCTGCTCCCCTCGCTTGTCTGTTTCTGTGGTAACTGTCGTGGCTCCCACAATTGTGCGCCCTTGGTACTCTGCCAAGCCTCCCACACAGAGGATCACTTAATCCCCACAACAGCACCGTGGGCAGGCACTCAGGGAGGTTGAGCGACCTCTCCAGGGCCACGCAGCTGGGAAGGTGGGGACTCTGGGCATAGGGCTCTCTGAGTCTTGCTCAGGCTGTGGACAGTGCCCAGGACTTGCAGGTGTGGAGAGACTGAGAGTTCTTACCTGCCCGATCTTGACGGGGTTCTCTCTCTGAGCAGCCCTCTCAACTGCGAAGCAGCTCTGTGTGTGCTGACCTGGCAAAATCCCTCTGAAGCCTTGAGTGAGTGAAAAGGGAAGTTGAGGAACTCTGCAGGCCAGCGCACTGGGAACAAAATGTCACCTGGGCTCATCATATTTTTGTTTCTGTGAGGGATAACTCTGAGAGGGCAACAACCACTGTCTCCAGAGGTCACCTCCGCAGGGAGTGGAACGTCTGACATTCTGTGATAGTGGCTGCTGTCTGAGTTTCTTGTAACAATCCTTATCCTTCAGGAACATTGGAAATGGAATGTTTGTGACAGGGAAAATGTAGAAACAACCCAAAGGCCCCAGACCAACCCTGTAGGTCTCCCCAGTCTGCCTAGTCAGGCTGCCCTCCCAGCCCAGCCTGGGATAGGGTTGCAGGTGAGACACATCCAAGGGTGGAATCAGTCCAGAGTTGAGCCAAAGAAAAGAGAGTTGTGCGGCCGAGGCAGGGACCCCGGTGGCTGCTGTGTGAGCATATGCACACACACGCACCAGAGCGGTTACCTTCCTGCCCCCAACACGCACCTCTCATCTGGCGTCTGCTCGGGGTTGAGGGCGCACATGCAGGCTCTGCCCCAGGCCAGTGCTGGGACCCCTCACTGCCAAGCCCTCTCCCTGACTTGCCCCTGGCCTCACCCTGCTGACAGGAACGGGCTGGGAGAGGGGGCTCAGGATTGTCCGGGGCCCTGGAAGTTCAAGGCCCTGGGCTGCCTGCAGTGGTCCTGGGTTCCTTTTTGTTCTTTTTCTCAAGGGGAAGAAAGCTTTCCTTCAGCCCCTTCCACAAGCCTCCCCTTCTCTGGAGTAGCCAGGAAGTGTGAGCTCTGTCTACTTAGGGTCCCGATCTGGTGGGAAGTGTGTTGATAGGTGTGGACATGTGTGTGTATAAAACTCTGGGGTTGGTGTTCACGGTGGATGTATCTGGGTGGGGGATTGTCAGTGAGCCTCGCTTGCTTCCTCACATTTGTGGTTTGTGTTTGTTTATTTTGTTTTTTAAAGTTTGTCTTTTAAAGTCTCACAGCCCCTGAGATAAAATCATCCAGAGAGGAAACGTGAGAAGGAAAGTAAGAGAGATACATGAAAGGCAAGAAGGAGGGAAGGAGAAGAAGCAATGAAGAGAGGATGAAGTACAGGGAAAGAGAGGGTCAGGGAGCAGAGGTGAAGGAGGGGAGGCAAAGGGCAGAGGAGAGATGGGGAGAGCCCTGCAGGGCCTGGGCTGGGGCCTTGGTGTGCCGCCCGCCCCCAAGAGTGGCAGCAGCTGGTGTCCTCAGAGCCCGAAGCAAGGCCAGGGCCTACAGGCCAGCCCAGCGCAGAGTCTTCCTCCAGATGGCACCGCAGCCCCTCCAGGCCAGCCTCCCAGGCATTCCAGCTGTGTTACACCCGAGCACCTCTGCTGGGGGCGGAGGCGGAAAATGCTGCAGGTGGCCGGAGCCCAGCCTGTAGGCCAACGGTCCTCTAGGGGCTCTCGTACTTCCTTACCTTTCGTGAGTGGAGGCACTGACTGCCTTTTTTTCCAGATGATCATTTCTAGGATGTTTGAATAGCAAACAGCCTTAGGAGTGAGTGATAGTGTTTCCTTTTGGAGTGAAGAGCAGACATGCCCTCTGTTATAGAATGTTCTGTTCCCCTACGTTTTGGATTCCTCTTTTGGAGGTTTACATTGCAAAATGCACACAGCTTTCTGTTGTATACTAGTCTTTGTTCCCAGAAACATGGGAGGGCAGTGTGGCCTGCTGGTCAGGAGGTCAGCCTCTGAGCATAGACTCCAGTCCCAGCATTGCTGTTTAGTGTGTGTGACCCGCAGAATGTGATCTGAGAGCAGACGCTCAGAAGAGAAGGTGGGAAGAAAAATACTTGGCAACTTTTATTTAAAATGAACACAAGGGTCCCAGTGAGTCAACAATTTTACTCCTAGGTAGATACCCAACAGAAATACTTCCATATGTGTGCTGAAAAACAGCTACTAGAGTGTCCAGAGCAGTGGAAACTACCCAGTGTTCATCAGCAGTAGACCCTCCACATGAGAGAGTTCTATGCAGCAATGGGGACATACAATAATATTTGTGAATCCCACAGACATGTGGGGAAGGGGCCAGACACAGTATCATGTACAAGGTAAGACTCCGTGCACATAAAGGACAGAAGCAGGCAGAGCTGAGGTAGCTGGTAGAGGTCAGGATGGCTGGCTGTCACCCTTTGGGATCAGTGATGGAAGGAAACACGGGATTCTTCTGGGAGTTGGTCATGCTCTGTATCTTGAGCTGAGGGCTGGTGAAGCAGGTGTAAAGTTGATGACATGTAAATTATTTTCCAGTAAGAAGTTTAAAAAGTGGGAAGGGATGGTTAGAGATAGATTTGTTTAGTTTCAGGGGACTGAGTTCCATTTGAACCTGAAAAGGATTCTTTCAGAAAAATCCATAGGATCTTGTTCATGACCAACAATGGGAAGAGACTGATGTCAGTAACACGAGCCAAGAGAAATTTAGGAACCTCCAACGAAGCTTTGTCCACAATGGGTTACTTGTAGAAATGGGTAAATGACCCTTCATCTGTGGGCTGTACTTTGGGGTTTTCAAAGCGTTTTCACATTTATGCACTCTTCATGCACTGAATATGAAACAATTACTTTGACGACTGGCGCTGCTAAAGAAGGACACCAACTTTAGGAAAATCCTTGATAAAACAGCTCAGAGGTGGAAGGTAATATCCTGGTTGAGAAGGTGACAGTGAAGCAAAGAGGCATCCTGCTGCTCTACATAAGAAATGCAAGGAGACTTTAGGTGGGACTGGGACAGAGGAGAGGAAAGGAGGCAGGGTGGGCAGTGCCAGGCAAGAGGGCAGGAGGCTGATTCTTCACAAGAGTCCATAACCCTTACACAACTTACTCTGTCCTGGGCGCGTCATAAGTGGTGTGCGCGCATGCACACACACATATCATGAAGTTTCTAATCCTCACTCTGTAGGGAAGTGATATGAGGTCACTTGTTCCAGATCACGTGCCCGCTAAGTGGTAATGCTGAGATCTGAGCTTCCAAGGGCCACCTTTCAGTGCCTGAGCTGTTAACCACTAGGCTATGTTGCCTCCCTGTGTCTTTGAAAACAGTCAAATATGCTATATATGGTTGTTTGTGATTGACAGAGTAAACCTCCTCTTCCCTGGCCTCCATTTTCAGTAAAGTCTTGCACGTAAATGTCTCCTGGGAGCCTTTAGGGAGGCACTGAGTTGCGTGTTGGGATCAGTGCTGAGCAGACGCCACAGCAGCCACAGGAGTGAGATACGAATGAGCTGGAGACGCCAGCAGGGGCAGGAGGTGGCCCTGAGTGCAGCCATCCCCAGGGAGTCACAGAAATCTTGGGGGAAAATAATGGATTTCCTGTTCACAAGGGATTGAAGTCCCAGCCAATTTAATTTAAATTTCAAAGAACAGTGTCTAACTGCAGCTGGCATCTGGGTTATACACACAGGAACTGTGGGAGATGGGGAGAAAGGCTCTGTGAGCCCCATTTCACAGAATAAATTAGCCCCAGACAGATTCAGAAACCCATCCAAGGTCACACATGGGGTTGACACTGAGGGATTTAAAGCACTTTGGCTAGGAAAAACTGGGAAGGATTTCAGTTCAGTTCAGTCCAGTTGCTCAGTTGTGTCGGACTCTGCGACCCCATGGACTGCAGCACGCCAGGCCTCCCTGTCCATCATCAGCTCCCAGAGTTTACTCAAACTCATGTCCATTGAGTCGGTGATGCTATCCAATCATCTCATCCTCTGTCGTCCCCGTCTCCTCCTGCCTTCAATCTCTCCCAGCATCAGGGTCTTTTCCAGGAGTCAGTTCTTTGCATGAGGTGGCCAAAGTGTTGGAGTTTCAGCTTCAACATCAGTCCTTCCAATGAATATTCAGGACTGATTTCCTTTAGGATGGACTGGTTGGATCTCCTTGGGGAGGAACTGCGCCTTGAAAATACAGTTTCTGTCATCTGGGTCTCCAGGCTGCCCCACTCCTGCCCTTTCCAAGGCTGGGAAAGGTCATTCAGGCCTTTCTCTTCATCTGTGAGCTGCCTGCATCCTTCTGATAAACTACCTTCTTTGGCTTAAGTAAGCCAAGGCTTTTTCCTTAGCTTGCCATGATTTAACAGGTGGATATGAGGCCGGTCCTGTGCCTGCCTCACTTGGCCCTGGGCATGCAGCCCCCTCCTCTGGAGGAGCTCCTTGTCAGGAGAGGAGCCTCAGCTGAGCCCCCCAATGACCGTCATCCTTATGAGCTGGGATGGGAGCAGTGGAGGCTGAGGGAGAATGAAAAGGTCCTTCATTTGCAGTGATGGGACTCAGATCTATAAATAGTCATCCAACATAAAGCAGAGAAAGAGAGAAGTCATTTGTGGGCTTACATTTAATTAACAGGTGTTCTTTTTCTTCTTCTGAAATAAGCTATGTGATTCTTTTCAAACTGGAGTAACTGAAAACCATCTTGAATTACCAAAGAAGTTATTCAGCCCCCTCGAGGCCTCTCAGATAGGGAGCCACATCTTAAGAGGCCCTCATCCAGGGGGCGTGTACAGGCAAACTGCTGCCTAGGTGTGGAAGAGGGAACTGAGCACTGGGCCCTTTCCCCGATTCTCCCTCCAACAAGGCACCCCAAACTAATCAGCACCACCAGCCAGAGGGGAGAAATTCATTAGCAGATCTGGTTTTGCATAATTTAGTGGTTGGCATTAGCAATTTAAGTCTGCTTGGCTCCCCTCATTGTAATGGCCTTTAGAGCAAACATGGGGAAAATACCCGCTCATAATCCCAGCAGTTTTCTGGAGCTGATAATTAATAACAACAACAATAAAGTACTAATAAGACTTTGCAGTTTTCCCTTCGCATGTTTTCATGCTTGCTCCTCACAACTGTAGCAAAGGAAAACAAGTCTATTATTGTCCGTTTGATGACCAAGAAACTGAGATGGGGGTGGGGTGGGGTTCAGCTGGGGAGGGAGCCCTCCTCTCTGCTGCCTGGGGCATGTTAATGGGCCACTGAGTGACGTCAAGAGTCCTGGGGTTCAGGCAGGACCGACAGCTGAGGCCCTGCTCCACCCACAACCTTCTCAGTGGGAACCTTATTCCTCACTTGGCTACGCAAATCCTGTTAACAACATCAACAATAATAAAGCCAATATTTGTGGATTACTTCTAGGCACCAAACTATTTACTTCACTACGTCATCATTAAATCACACCCACAATGAAGTCTGACGTCAGCATCAATTTACTGGTGAGGAAATGAAATCTCACAGAGGTGTAATAGATAACAACTGAATTTACTTCCTGGCCCTCAGTGAGTTTCCTTCTCCAGTTTCCTTCTCTAGCCAATGGCTTTGCCTATGTCATGTTGTCCTACCCTTTTGGCAACCTGATTGGGCTAGGAATGGGCTACTGACACGAGCTTGACCAATCAAAGCCCCTTTCTTTGATTTGACAGGCTGGAAGTAAGGCAAGGGAGCAGTTCCCCTCTGGTGATGGCTGGAGCTGTGGCAGCCTTGTATTTCTTGAGGATGGAGGTTGATGGGCCCTCTCCCTACCCCAGAGGAGCAACTGGAGATTTGTTCCCTATGGATTAATACTTCAAGATGATAAGCAGGAAAATCGGGAGAGGAGTCTGGGCCCTGCTCTGATAGAAGATAAGAGACCACGTATTTCTCATTCTCAAAGTCAGAAGACCTCCCTGACTACACATGTGCAGAAATGTTCCCTGATGGTCAAAAGGCAAATGGTGATGACTACCCATAGGCCTCTTCAGAAGAATCCATGTTGGCTAAGAGATGCATGTACACACATGGGAAGATCCTGAGATATACCAAACATGGACTCTGAACCAGGCAAATCAAAATAATTGGCCAAAGGAAACCCCAAAGAAAGTGATTTAAACCTCCATGAGGGCACAGCGCTCTCTCTGAGTCTACCTGTATGTCTATCCAGAGGTACTGTACTCTTTTTCGTCCTAATGAATACTTTGTTTCACTGCTTTTTGTCTTTGTGGGAATTCTTTTCCTCAAAGCCAAAGAGCCAGGGCCTGCTCACTGACCGCCGGTCTAGTACTAGCAGTTGGTGCTCTCACCGCCGTGGCCTGGACTCAGCCTCCGGCCAGGCATTGGAACCGGCTTCAGGCCGCTGCCGGCTGAGGCCACCTGAGATCACCTTCCATGTGGAGAAAGTCAGGAAGACGGATGTAGCAACAGGGCAGGGCGGGTGGGCCCCACCCTGTAGTATTCAGGTCCTTTATTCTAGTTGTCCCTGAGGCACAGGAGTGGTGTGAAGCCCCAGTAGCCTCCAATAAACCCCCTTCTTCTGGAGCTTGTTGGAATTAGGTTTCTCTCTCTTGAAACCACAAGTCCTCAGCGTGGATTCCCCAGGAAGTGTGTATGTGACAGAGATTGGAGTCTCATTCCATCTGCACCGGTGTCCAGGGCCTCCTGGGCCTCTCCCTTCGAGACATGTCTGGGGGGATGGGGACAGCCCTGATGGGCCACTAGTTCTTGGTGTCACCCCCTTCCTCGGCAGCAGGGCCTGTATGTCCCCCTGCCTGCAAAAGAGCCCCCTGGAAGGACAAGTGAGCTGAGGCTGAGTCCTCAGCTGAAGCCCCAAATCACTGCACTAGGGGGAAGTGCTCAGGTGATTGGCGAGGCTGGCCCTGTTGAAACTGATCACCTCAGATTAAGACTTGGACCTCGCCAAAACCTAAAACAAAGCCTCAGCCTTCCAACTGAGATCACATACCTGGTTTCAGGACCAAATGAAGCTCAGGTTCTTGATATCTTGTTATAGAAGAATTCAGTGAGAAACAAAGTGATAGGTAAGAAGTGGATTTATGTAGAGAGAAACATTCCATAGACAGAGTGTGGGCCAATATTTCCTATAATCAAGAAATGGGGGTTGTAGGGTCCTGCTTGGTATGAACTCAGTCTATAGACATACAGCTGGCAGCAGAACTTGATCTGCCAGTTATTTGGGGGTACAAGGCATACAAATGTACCCAGCAGCCCTGACTGGACTGGAACCATGGTCCCTGAACTCAAAATTCCCAGTTCCTTCCACCCCTCGAACAGTCCAGAAAAAAAATGGGGCAGTGGGAAGGGTGAGGAGCACCATGGTAATCATAAAAGTGAACATAGCTTGAGAAGTTTGATTCTCTATTCTCTGGTCCTGGGGTGCCTGGTTCTGCTCTGGGTAAGGTGTAGTTAGGTACAGACTGAGAACTGCCTTGGGCAGAACCTGAAACCATTTGCCTCAATTTGGGATTTGAACCCATGTGACCTGCGCTCAGAACTAGCCCAAACCCACAGTCTTCCAAATGAGGTCATAGACCTGGTTTTAGGACCTAACCTGAGGTACTTAATGTCTCATTGGGGAAAGAATTCAGTGAGAGACAAAGTGATAGGTAAGAAGTGGATTTATTTAGAGAGAAACACACTCTGCTGACAGAGTTGGGCCATCTCAGAGGGCCAGCGCAGCCTTGGAAGCACACTCCACACACAAGAGTGTGGCCATCACAGAGAGCAAATGAGGCCTCAGGAGGTGGTGTGGTTAGTTTTTATAAGCCAGGTAATTTCATAGGCTAATGAGTGACAGGCTTATTCCAACCATTTTGGGGAAGGGGTTATCGACTAAAAAAGATAACCCCATGACAAAACTGGTTATAACAAGTTTCAACCTTGAGAGTTATGAGTTAAGTTTTATTTGGGGCAAAATGAGGACTGCAGCCTGGGAGGCAGCATCTCAGATAGCTCTGAGAGACTGCACCAAAGCGGCAGTGGGGGAAAGTCAATATATAAGGTTTTTGGTGAAGGGGGTGTTCAATACCATGAAGCACTCAATTTACAAAGGGTTTTTTGTTAGTCATGAGGGTCTGATGTCACCATGAAGGGATTTAGTGCTTCTCTAGATATGAGGAGATGCAAGGGTTGAAATCATAAAATCTGTTCCTAAAAACATCCAACTATATAAAAGACCTGTCCCACCAGATTCCCTGGAGCACAGAGTGCCTCACTCCAGCCTGAACTCCCTCAGGGGTTGTTGAAGGTCAACAGCTATGGCAGCATGGGGTTCAATCTCCGTAGAGGCAGATGGCAAATGCCTTTGTTGTTCAGTCATTGGCAGTGCTCTTGGTAAGTGCCAGTTTGTAGTTGACAGGGTGGAGATTTCCAGGAATTGGGCCACTCCCCCAGTTTTTGGTCTTTGATGGTCAGCTTCGGAACTGTCATGGTGCCTCTCGGTGTGTCTTTTCGCTTGCTGATGTCTTACAACAAGCCTATACTCAGGATCAAGGTCTAGTGGAAGTTGACTTGTCTGCTATCTTCGACAGTCAATCAGTTTATGTTTGTCCTTGAGCTATGTTCATCTTTTCAAAGGTTGTGCCCTGCCCTCTTCCCTCCGGTTTCAGAACCATTTGCTATATGTCCACGCTGATGGCCCAGACAATGTCTAGAGCTTGGTGGAGACTTCTTTATGCTGTATATCAAAACAAACAAATTCTAAAACACTCCTATCTCCTGTGTTATAAGCCACAGACAGCCCCAGAAGATGGCAGCCCATGAAATGAGGCTCTCAGTATGAAACAGGAGGGGAGGGTGCAGGGCATAACTTTAAAAGAATGACATAACCAATAAGTAAAGTAAAGTCACTCAGTCGTGTCTGACTCTTTGTGACCCCATGGACTGTAGCCTACCAGGCTCTTCAGTCCATGGAATTTTCCAGACAAGTGTACTGGAGTGGGTTGCCATTTCCTTCTCCAGGGGATCTTCCCAACCCAGGGATTGAACCCGGGTCTCCTGCACTGTAGGCAGACACTTTACCATCTGAGCCACCAGGGAAGCAACATAGCCAGAGGACATGACAAAACTGGTTATAACCAACTAGGTCCAAGAAAGCAGAAGATCTGACCTCCATGGACCTTGAGCCTTATTATTTCCTCATTGTAATGCATTAGCATCTAAATAACAAACCCACCAGAGTTATGACAGTTCTGAGGCTAACCATAAAAGGCCAAAAAGTAGATGGTGGCCCAATTAAAGGAAATCCATCCTTCCCCAGAATAGTTGGAATAATCCTCCTACCCATTAGCCTCCCACCCATTAGCCTATTCAATTGAGGCTTCCCTGGTGAAGAATCTGCCTACAATGCACAGACAGCTGGGTTCAGTCCCTGGGTCAGGAAGATGACCTGGGAAAGGGAATGGCCCTCACTTCAGTATTCTTGTCTGGAGAATTCCATGGACAGAGGAGCCTGTACTCAGTCCATAAAAACTAACTACTCCATCTCTCAGGGCCTCGCACCTTCAGAGATGGCCTACACTCTGTCTGTGGAATGTGTTTCTCTCTAAATGAATCCATTCCTTACCTATCACTTTGTCTCTCACTGAATTCTTTCTGCCACAAAACATAAGAACATGAGCTTTACTAAGTCCTGAGACCAGGTGTGTGATCTCAATTAAAAGTCTGTGGGTTCAAGTCCCAATCTAAGTTGCATGGTTTCAAGTAGGACACTGTCCTGAGGAGCAGGTTTCCCATCCCACCCACTCCTCCTTTCTAGAGCTGGACAGGGGTGAGGGCAGGACCTCCAGTGAGGAGGACAGTCTCCTCTCCCAGCTGTGTGAAGTTCACTGGCCCCATCCCTGCTGCTGGACTCCAGATCAAAAGGCTGGGCACACTGGGGAGAGGAAAGAACAAAGATACAGCCAAGGAGCTGTCCCCCATGGTGAGCAAGTCTCAGTGCTTGAGGCCAGGAGATGAGTTAATCTTGTGGTACTTTTCTGTTCACCTCTGTGTCCATCTGTCTCTCATCCATCCAACACCAAGCACCCACTTTGGGTAGAGAAAGTGCCTGCAGACACTGGGGGAGAGGCTGAATCTATTGGGTAGTTCTTCTTTTGGTGGACTTACCACAGTCCCTAGTCCAACCCCTAGTCCTCAGAGCTCAGACTCTGTATCTGGTCAGCATCTTCAAGCCCACGGGACTCAGGGAAGCTGACCAACAACTCCAAAGCCACAGAAGTGGGAGGCAGAATCATACATCCACTGATTAGTCACTGGTGAGAATTACAACTGCCTGGCAGAGGTTTATGTGGCCTGAACCAGAGCCTTTCCTTCTGTTGGCCAGTCATGTGGCAGGCCTGGTTATCAGACGGGGTCACAGTGGGCACACAGCAATGACTTGTGTATTGGGAGGTCAATGGTGGTCTGAGTCAGCCACCATTTCCAGTGTGGCCCCCCTTTCCTCCAGAACCTCTCAAGTCAAGCATTTCTTCCCCCCACCTTTTTTTTGTGATGACTTTTTATTTCCAAAAAATTTATTGAAGTATAGTTGAGTTATAACATTGTGTTAATTTTTGCTATAAGCAACATCATTCAGTTATACACGCATTCTTTTCATATTCTTTTCCATTAAGATTTATCACGGGATATTGAATATAGTTCCCTGTGCTATATTGTGCCTTATTGTTTATCCATCCTACATATAATAGTTTGCTTCTGCTAATCCCAAATTGCCCACCCTACTCCCTCTCTTTTTTGAGGGCTTCCCTGATGGCTCACTTGGTAAAGAATCCACCTGCAATGTGGGAAACCTGGGTTCAATCCTTGAGTTGGGAAGATCTGGATAAGGGAAAGGGGGTACCCATTCCGGTAGCAACCACAGATCTGTTCTCTACATTGGTGGGACTGTTTCTGTTTCATAAATAAGTTTATTTGTGTCATTTCTTAGATTCCACATATAAGTGATATCATATGTTGTCTTTCTCTTTTTGGCTTAGTTACCATTTCTTTTTTTCAGCTGAAATGGGGCCACCATTTCCCTTGGACACTGCTCAGGAGAGCCCGGTCTGTCTGTTGGTGACTCCCTTTTCCTATGCTTTCAGAGCTGGCCACCTTGCTGTGACAGAGACAGTCTGTGTTTAGACATGTTATTAGGGTTAGTCTTGTGGCCTGAGGGTCCATCTGTCTCCCTAGGGTGACAATGCATGGTTCTGCTTTACCCTGAGCTCATTTCATAGTTTGTCTCAAAAAGTGACCTTCCTCCTTGCTTTCACCCACAGAGCACCACCGGCCTCCTCCACACTGCACCGTGCCTGTGCCCCTCCCCTGCCCTTGGCTCCAGAGCTCAGAGATAAAGTCCTTGCCTTCCTGCAGTTGGGAGGAACAGAGCTGATAGATAGGGTTCCTCCCTGCACCCTCCCTGCTCCTGGCAGGCATACTGCTTGCAGGGATGCAGGTGGCCAGTGGAAGCTGTGATGCGCCTAGTGGGGAGACTCCTGGGACACTGGTGGGGTCACAGCTGTGGCATCCTGGGGCGTGGGGGCCTTTGGCTTGCCTTCCCTTTGGGAGCCCTGCAGCCCTCCCTGGTGTACCCCAGGGTACAGACTGCTCTTCTTAGGCCATGGGAAGTCCCAGGATCACATGGTATTTCTGCTTTTGTGTCCTAACTCCGTCCTACACTTGGCCTGGAGGTGTTCAGCACTGAAAATGGGGTTACTTGTTTGTAATTTAGTAAGATATTTTTGACGAGTTTGGTCTTAAAGAATGGGGTTTTTTAATGCTGCAGTTTCAAACAAAACGACATGGTTAGGCCCTTTTTAGTTTCCAAAGTCTCCTGTGGCAAATAATTTATCCCACCTGAGCCTCAGTTCCTTTGTCTGTAAAATAGAGAACGGGAAATACCAGAACCTACCCACAGGGTGGTTGTGAAGGTTAAATGAGGTAATATGGCTACAGGGCTTAGAACAGGACCTGGGGGCTGAAAGGCAAGTACTTGAGAAATGTCAGCTCTTCTTAGTCTGATTACATGGCCTCTCCTCTGAGCTGAGTTTTAAAGGAGCATCTCTCTCTGCCTTGTCTTTCTGTCCTTCTGACCGTCTCTTTTATTCTCTCCTCTCCTTAACCCTGGCCATGGGAGCACAGCTCTCCCTTCCTTCCAGAAAGGAAGTGTCTGCAAAGGGCTCTGGGAATCACACTGTTTGTGGGCTAAGGTTTGGCTTGGTGGTGATGCCCCAGCCCAGAGGAGGCCCCACTTTATTCTTTTAATTAACTGACATCTCTGCCTCCTGAAGAGTTCTTATCAAGAGAACTGCTCTCAATCACTTATAGCTATTTTCCTTTCCAAGGAGTGTCTAATTCCCAGAGTGCCGTCCTTGTATGGTTGCTGAGGAGTGATGATGGCGGGGCTGGACTGCATATGTGCATGCGTGTGCACACGTGTTTGATGAGTGGGGTCCCAGGACTGGGAGCGGGAGACTCAGTGACTCCTGAGCTGGGCAGAGGACAGTGGTGGGTCCTTCCTGCACCATCACTCCCGGCTTGGCTGTGCTGGGTCTGAAGTAGGGCCTGAGAGACCCGGATGCCGTCCCAAACCAACCCCCTGACCTGAGACAGGCTGGGGAACAAGTCTGGGAGACAGGTCACCAGGTATGGCTGGCAGTGAGCCTCAGGGGTCCTGGACTTGAAGAGGAAGTCTTGTTCTCAGCAACCCTGGGAGGGGCAGGTGCTGGAGGAGATGGGGTGAGGACCCGCTGCCCAGAAGGAGCACAGTGTCCCACTGATTGACACACAGCAATTTCCTCTCCTGTCTCTGGCCTTTGTGTGGTCCTCACAGGGCCAACCACTGGGGCCTCATCTGCGGCAATGTTTGGATAACATGCATTTATGAAGTACCTGTATTTTTATACTGAATATGCAGCTTTTGAAACAAAATAGTTCACGTTATGTTTCACCCAAAATCACCTCATGTCCTGCCAATGGTAGCTGCCAGTCTTTGAAAAACCTTGGCTTGAGTTTTGGGTTAAGGAGAAAGGGCAGAGGGCAGGCCACACGCGCAGCTAACACTCCTCTTGCTACGCTGGGCACTGGCTGAGGACAGAGGCTGTCTAGCGGTGTGTCCAGCACACAGTAGGTGCTCAGGGTGGCATGGTATGGGGAGAGGAAGGAACACAGCTTCTCATTTAGATAAGAGTTCAAAGCTGGCTGCGTTTTACTGTCCATGCAATTCAGGGGAAGCAAATTTGTCTTGGTTTCCCAGTACCTAGCATAGAGCAAACTCTTAATAGATGCCAGTGTCCTTCCTTTTTCTCTCCTGATATTTGATGAACCATTTATACCACACTGTTAGTGAGGAAATAGGTCTCCTCCATTCTTGAGGGAATCAGCACTTAACCTCAAGGATGAATCTCCAGGAATGAGATCACAGGCGGTGGCAGACAGCTGAGGGCACTCAGGCTGGAGTCCTGAGTAGCGGTCCCCTTCTGGGGACCGGAGTCTCCATTCTCAGACTGGGGCCATCACCGGCTGCCTGAAGGACACGTTCAAAGGAGGAGCACCTGCTCTGGGATTGTAGTCTCAGTTCCTCCAGGGACTGGGCAGGGAGTGAAGTTGAGCACAGGACTGAACTGAGACAAGAGAGAGTGGGGTGTTTGTGGCCCACTGGAGAGGAGGTACATGGCACAGATGTTCCCGTGGAAGCAACAACCCTCCACTGGCTAAACAGACAGATCTGACCAGCCCACGGGGCCTCTGGTTGGCAAGCCTGTACAGGGCTGTTCCACCAGGAAAAATATTCACACTATTTAACCACCAGAATCCCGGTTATGAGACTCCAGTAGCTGCCCATTTCGAGTCTCCCCACCCCCTAAAGCTCTGGGGAGAGAGGAATGGACTTCCCCTGGCCCCAAAGCTTGACACTGCGGCTTCCTGTCAGTCGTTTTACGCCTGGCCTGTGGGCCCCTTGGTGTGTGTGGGTTGCTCCCTCGGAACTTTGAGGGGCCCCTTCTAAGCTAAGGTGGAGCTCAGCCTTGGGGGACTGAAGCCTTTCTTCTGTTCCTGCCTTTTGAGCTCAGGCCTGCCAGTCACTGAAGGGAGGGCAAGCTGCGCAGGGGTGGCAGAAGCAGGCTGATGCGTGACCTTCTCTGAAAGCTGGATTAATCTGGGCAAGGAGTAATGTATTTGTGTGTTCCATGAGAAGAGAGGTCAGGGGTGTTACCTGAAGTCACACAGAAAGGCGAGGACAGACTCAGGGTGGGAACACGGCTGCCCTCCTCCCTCACTCCTGCTCCAGTGCTCCCTACTGGGAGCATGGGTGTGGCCGGGCACATCAGCTTCTGTAAATACTGAAGGAGGACAGGGAGCTGTAAAAACAGGAGAGGGGACGGTGAGCATTGGCAACTTGGTGAGAGACCCCTGCTTCAAGATTCAGAGTGCATGTTGATCAGGTGTTAGTAATACATGTTTCACATCACCATCTGTGGTGAATTATAGCCCAACTGGTTGATTACTGGAAGTCAGTGGGTAGAGCACCCACACGGAAGCAGTCAGACAGCTCAGAGGAGGGGGTCTGCTGGACATGCAGTCAGGTCTCTCCACCAGGTTTACTCACATGAAAAGACTACCGCGCTAGATGGAAAGAAGCCTAAGGACCGTTACTACCAGATGCAGTTTGTGGTTCAGGATTGGATACTGGTTGGATGAAGCAGCTGATCAGTTGGGTAAATCTGATCACTGTTTGGCTGTTACATGACATGAAAAGGAGACTGTTGGCTGAACAAAGGTTGAGAAACTCTGTATCAAGCAAATCCAAATTGAAGGACATTCTACAACACAACTGACTGGGCCATTCAAAGTGTTGATATCCTAAAGGACAAAAAAAGTGGAGGAAGTGTTACAATGAAGGACACAAGAGACGTGACAGCTTAGTGCAACAAGTGACCTTTGACTGGATCCAGACTTTAAAGGGAACCACAGGTCCATCTCTGGGAGATGAGGAGGCATGCTACCCAGACGTCCTCTTGCTGCCCAACCACAGAGAGTGGCCAGCAGCCAGCACCTTGGAGCTGCTCCATCGAGAGAGCTGCCTCACCCCAGGCCAGGCCCTTTCCAGGGCAGCCCCGTGGAGTGACCGGCTCCATACAGGACACCCCGATGGGCAGTTCTCCTTCCAGAGTTTCCCCGCAGGGTAGAATGAGGCTTTGCCAGGCCTGTGCAGTTCAGCTTCTTCCTCTGCCTGATCCTGCTTCCGCCTGCTCCCTTTCACAGGTGTAGATGCCTGATAAGCATCTTGTGCCCCAAACTCCATCTCGATATGTTTCTGAAGAACTCAACCTGTGACTAACTATAAAGGTCAGTATTGGTTGATTAGGGAACTATGGGCTATATATTAGTTAATAGTATTGTATCATTGTTAAATTTTTTGAGTGTGGTAATTGTACGGCAGTGGTGTAGGTGACTGTCTTGTTCTCAGGAGAAATGCTAAGGTATTTTGGTGGGAAGGGTTGTGCTATGTGCAACTTACTCCATATGGTTAACATGTATTTATGTATCTGCATTGCTGTATTTATCTATATAGATCTCACTAACTAGATATCTGTATATAGAGGTATACATATCTACATCTGGATATCGATAGGTAGAAATTTATATATATTGGGGACAGAGGGAGACAGAGACAAAACAAATGTGGCAAAATGGTGCCAATGTATGACTCTAGATGAAATGCTTACAGATACTCGTTGTACTCTTTCTTCAAGTTACTGTAGATTTGAAAGTTCTTCAAAATAAAAGTTGAGAGAAAAAAATCAGTGTGGAATACGACTTCATTTTGGTAAAAACAATACATGGACAAGTCTGTTGTTCTGTTGCTCAGTTGTGCCCGACTCTTTGCAACCCCATGGACTGCAGCAAGCCAGGCTTCCCTGTCCTTCACCATCTCCCAGAGCTTACTCAGACTCATGTCCATTGAGTGGGTGGTGCCATCTAACGATCTTGGCCTGTCATTCCCTTCTCCTCCTGCTTTCAATCTTTCCCAGCATCGGGGTCTTTTCTAACGAGTCAGTTCTTCGCATCAGGTGGCCAAAGTTCTTCCAGTGAATATTCAGGATTGATCTCCTTTAGGATTGACTGGTGTGATCTCCTTGCAGTCCAAAGGACTCTCAAGAGGCTTCTCCAACACCACAGTTCAAAAGCATCAATCCTTTGATGCTCAGGTGTCTTTATGGTTCAGCTCTCACATCCATACATGACTACTGGAAGAACCATAGCTGTGACTATACAGACCTTTGTAGGTAAGGTAATGTCTCTTTTTTAATGTGCTAACTTTGTCGTAGTTTTTCTGTACGTGGAAAAAAATCTGGAAGGCCACACACTAAGGAGCTAGAGTGGTAATCTCAGAGTGGTTGGACACGTGTAATTTTCGTTTTTGCTTGTCAACATTTTCATTTGCTAAAACATGTTTTGCTTATGTAATGAATGATTATTAAGATAGTTCATAAAGGCCTATGGTAGAGATAAAGATGGGCCTCCCTCTGGTCCAAGAGGGCAGTGCCCTGGAGAAGGGGGCCAACTCCTCCATACCCCACTCTCAATGAGTGAGATTAAAATCTCAAAATAGTGTCCCTTCCTCCACTGGCTGTTTCAGCCTCAGACTGAAATGATATTGGCTTAAAAAAATGGGATTGTTTGATGGGAGATGACCACTGGGCACTGGATGGGGCTCACCTGCTGGTGGATGTGCTGGGCTGGCTGTTGGTTCAGGGCACCCAGAGTTTGTTTATGGTCACCAGCCACATGCTATTTTCACTTTCCAGTGCTGTGCTGGCATGGGGGGAAACATGTGAGTATTACTTTGAGTTACATCTAAAATTGAATTTTTCACCCCATTTGAGTGTCACTGTGCAACTATCAGTTCTGATATTTTTGTCACCTTTTTTTAAAAAAAAAAAACTTCTTCCATTTGGTCACATTGCTTTCAGTCTGAACCAGTTTTCTCATCAAGAAAAGTTTAAAGGGAAAATTATATTTAAATGCTCCCTGTGAAAGACTTAGCACTTCCTCAGAACTCCCCTCTTTGTGGCCCAAGGCCCACCTGGCAGGCTCAGGTGAGCTGGCACTACCCTTAAGGGAAGGACTTGGGGAGGGCCTAGGGCTGGGTCTCTCTGCCAGGGAGTCAGGAGGAGGCAGTATCAGTATCCGCATAAGGAGAAAAGTCTGAGGGAGGAGAGGTGGAAACAGGAGACAAACTGGCTAATGGAGGTTAAAATCAGGCCAGAGGAAGGGGTGGAGGTGGACGTCTAAGTTCCAGTGCCAGGGCAGCCTCTCAAGCTTGAGTTCCACCCTCTCGGTCTGGGCATCTCACCTTTCTTTGGCTCAGGGTTGCTTGGAGGCTGGCTGGCTCAGGTGAGGAGAATTTCTGTTTTAGTGGCCCAGCCCTAGGAGCAATCATCAATCAATTTGCAAACTTTTCCCACCCCCTTCTTGTTTGCGGGGTGCTGGGATGAAGATTTCTTCAAGACTCAACTGAACTTCTCTAACACCTGGAGGCACCACCCCAGGAAGTGTCTCTTCTGCCGGGTCCATAGTCATATCTCCAGCTGTCTTGGGACATCCTGATGAAAGAATGAAAGCTTAGGCCCCTTTAAGGAGGAGGTGAACGTGCTCGTTCATGCTTTCCTTTAAGCCTTGTGCAACAATATATTTTGGCCTTTCTTTAGGGCCCAGAACTAACAATCACACAACACAATGTCTTACTCATGGAAATACTTTTCTTGGCCTCTATGTTAATGATTATAATTGTAACAAATCTTGACTGGGAACCTGTTTCTCAAGCCTTAGATCCATGATTACACAGCAACAGTATATCTTGCTCAGGGACATTGCCTGGAACCGTTCTCCCTGGCTAATCTTGTGCCAAAGTTATCCCAAGTTATGCCTTGGGAAAGGGTCTGCTGGAACTCTTACAATCTTGAGGTATTCTTTTTACTCTATTCTCAGCAACCAGTTGAGATGCATATAAGGCCCCACTTAAACTAATGAGGAGGGTACTCTTATGTCCCCTTCTGATATCTATGTCAGAAGCTTTTCCTCTCACTTTCACTTTAGATAAAAATCTACACAAAGCTCTGAGTGACTGAAACTATCTTTGGTTCTGGAGTTAAATCTTCTCCAGCGACCATGAGTCCGAGAGCACCATTCACCGTAAGCTCTCACTAAGTGACACACCTGAGTGTGGCCGTTTCACACTCAAGGGAACATATTGAAAACACATGAGGTGTTGTGGGATCCTGGGCACTGGGTTGGGCCTTGGTAGAAGGGTGTTTGGGCTTCCCAAGGTAGTGCTAGCAGTAAAGAACCCGCCTGCCAATGCAGGAGACTTAAGAGATGTGGGTTCAATCCCTGGTAGGGAAGATCCCCTGGGGGAGGGCATGGTAACCCACTTGCATTCTTGCCTGGAGAATCCCATGGACAGGGGAGCCTGGCGGGCTACAGCCCATAGCATCTCAAAGAGTCACACATGACTGAAGCGACTAAACATGTGGCAGTGCTGAGCACAGATCTTGGCACTCAGCAGGACTCACTCAGTGATTATGGACCCTAAATTTGGCAGAGCAAAATGATATTATCCAAACAGAGTTGTATCTATTAGGGTTCTTTGGTTACAAGCAAGAGAGACTGACTTTGGCAAACTTAAGCAAACACTGAACCGAGGGAAAAGTGGGAGAAGCCATCTTTGGGTCAGATGGGAACTCGCACAGCTCTGGGACTGTGACGTCAGCAACAGTGACGAGTCCCCACAAGCAAGCCTGTGTTCATCTGTCCTCAGTCCTTCTAACACTGCTCAGGAGGGACAGGCCCTGTTGACACTGTGTGTAGTGGGCAAGGGGTGGTTCCCCAGAGGAAAGGGTGCAGATGGAGGGAGGGAAGTGTCCACGGATGCTCACCCTCTCTGCCTCAGCTTGGTTGAGTGGGAGCCTCTCCTGCGCCAGCTGGGCTGTCTCACTTGGTCTGTCAGCCCTTCCTTCACACCAGGTGGTTGTCCTTGTCCCATGCCTTGGACTCTGTGCCTAGAACTTCTTGCCCTCCTGGGCCATCTGATCTGGTTCCTTTCTGTTTTGGATTCTGCATCCATGGATCCAGTCTTCTCACCTAACTTAGTTCCAGAAACTGGTCCCCTTGCTTGCCTGCGAAGCATTAGTTGCTCAGTTGCACCTGACTCTTTGCAACCCCATGGGCTGTAGCCCACCAGGCTTGTTAGTTCATGGGATTCTCCAGGCAAGAATTCTGGAGTAGGTTGCCATTTCCTTCACCAGGGACTCTTCCCGACCCAGGGATCAAGCCTGAGTCTCCTGCATTGCAGGCAGATTCTTTACCATCCAAGCCATCAGAGAAGCCTGGGAGTGGAGGTCAGACAAAGATCCCAGGAAATCTGAGCTGTCAGCAGCCACAGATATGATCTAGGACTGCGGCCCAGAGCTGGGGAAAGAAAGTGTGTCAGGGTTTGGAAGTGAGTTCAGAGCAGATTCACAGCCATAGCCCAAGTGCCACTGTTTTCTGCACAAGGTGGTTTTAATTATAGAAGTAATATACATTCATGAAAAGAAATCTAGAAAACATATGAAATTAAAAGGTAAAAAGCACTCACTCCAATAGCCCACCCATTTGTTGCTTAACCTCCAGTCTTTCTGACATCTAGTTCACCTGAGAGACAATATGGAAAGTTGATTGAGAGAATGGGCTCTGAAACTCCTTACACAGTCAGGTAGGAGCTGTGTGACCTTTGAATGTTGATTAACCTCTCTAAGCTTCAGTTATATCACCTGTGAAATAGAGGTGTGAAGAAAAGGCAGAGTAAAGTTCGTAACAGAGTAAGTATTTAATAAATCTTAGTAAGTGCTCAATAAATATTCAAGTTTGCCCTTATCTTATGCCTTTTCCATGCCTCTGTCTCAACTCTTTCCCTGAATTTCCTTAGGCAACTTCTCATCTCAATTCTGGGCTTCTGGGTTACTGTTCATTTGTCTTGGGAATAATTTTTTACCAGTCACATGCCCTAAATAGTAAATGAAGCATCCAGGACATTATTTAATGCCATTTGGGAGTGAAGTGTGGGGAAGATAAAAGACAAAAAGCACCTAAGAGCAGATAGAGCGTCATGTTGTACCACAGCCACTCAGCATGTCTGCTCTCCTCTCCCAGTAAAAGCACTCTCACACCCTTTTCCTTTAGGAAAGTCTTCTCCCACTCCAGGTGAGGGTGTCCATGGACACCACGAGGGAAGCAAGTGACCCAGATCCAGCTCATTAGAATATGCTGACCCACTGGCTTCAGGAAGTGGTACAATAATCAGCCCATGAGATTTCTTCCTGGGACAGTTTTACCTTTGAAAAAAAGGTGCTGAGAGAATGTAAGCATGTACTTGCCATGTGCAGGAAGCCTGCTTACAGGAAGAGAGAATGAGATCAACAATGAGAAGCAGATGTGTGTAGAGATGAAAGTGTCAGGTCTCACGTTGCTGCCTCTGAAGCCCTGGTTCTTGCAGAACTTCTGTATTATGCAAGTTTTCGTATATTCTTTCCATCTATGTGAGTCATATAAATTTCCATTTTTTACTTAACTGATTTATATTTGGCTGTGTTATATCCAAGTCAGAGTCGTGACTAATACAATTGCTTTGTTTGTAAAGGTGTGAAGGTGGTTGTGTGATCAATTGTAAAATTTTGTCCATTCTGTCAGCTGAGAAGGAACAGTTTCCCCAGTGGGGTAGCACTCCCAACATACTGACCAATTTTGAGGGGCTAGGGCTCATTGTTTTCCTATTCAAAGCTTTCTGGATATACACTCTGTCTTATTGATTGCTGATGTGATCTGCAGGATTTCACTCCATCAAGCAGAATTTGAGTCTCTCAAGTCTTTGGAGTTATTTGAAGAAACGAATCCTTTCATCTCTTCTGGTTTCCATGGCACTTGTTCTCTTCCCTTTCATCTCCAGCTCAGCACTATGAAAAGGTGTGATGAGTGAGATCCTAGATTCTGGATGTGTATGAAAGTATATAAGCATATTCTGAGCAATCAGAATTAATAATGTGGCACCCACATTCTACCCCCTTTATCATCACAGAATTTTTTTAAAAACATGCCCGGGTGACTGAGACCTTCCAAGGAGGCTTGTACAGCCCTTCCTGCCTGGTGGAGGTACAAGACAAGGGCTGCTCACAGTTACTCAGACACACAACAGGCTCCCAGTTCATTGCCAGCTTCAGGAATCCCTCTGTAATGCAAGTCTTCCTATTGTTTTGGAAGTCTGCCCACCTTCTGATCAGGTTGTCCTTCTTTTCCTCCTTCCAAAAAGTGCCCAGAGCACTTCAGGAGGCCTTCTGGCTTAATTCCTTTCAGTGCCAATAAATCTGGCATTTGTTATTTCTTGTATGTACCTTTTTATTTCTTTGAGTTCTCAATACAGTACTAGTAGAAAAGAACAGTGTATCCTGTGGACATCATAGAAAAAGCAAGGAGTAAGGGGCTCAAGGGCAGTTTAATAGATTCTCGGGCACAGAATTCAATCATCAAGTTGAGCAAACAGAACTGGAAGGCATAGTCTTTGTGGTGTGAACTTTCTAGAACAGAAAGGCTGAGAGAGAGGGGTGACTAGTTTAAGGTTTTTAGTTACACAGAATTCATAAGAAGAAATAGAAGATTTTTTCCTACCCTCTATTTCATTTACCTTTGCTCTAATCTTTGTTATTAATTTCTTTCTGCTACCTTTGGGTTTGGTTTGTTCTTTTTCTAGCTTCTCGAGGTATAAAGTTAGGTAGCTGATCTGAGATCTTTTTCAATGTAAGCTTTTATGGCTATAAACTTCCCTCTTAGCACTGCTTCTGTTGCATCTCATATGTTTTGGTAGGTTGTATTCTCATTTTCTTTTGTCTCAAGACATTTTATAATTTCTCTTGTGATTTCTTCTTTGACCCTTTGGTTGTTTAACAGTGTGTTGTTTAATCTGTACATTTCTGTAGATTTTCCAGCTATTGATTTTTAGTTTCATTGTATTGTGGTTAGAAAAGATTGTTTGCATGATTTCAAGCCTCTTTAATTGGTTAAGAATTGTTTTGTGGCCTAGTGAGTGGTCTATCCTGGAGAAATTCTGTGTATACTTGACAAGATGTGTACTTGCTATTGTTAATGACAGAGGTTCTCTCCTTGACTAAATTTTATTCAGTCTCCTCTGAGATCTCTAGGGCCCAACTTGGCATCTGTCCTTGTCAGGTCTGCATCACCTACTTGTCGCAAGAATCATTCTAAGCTAGTTTAGAGAAAACCCTTCCAGCCTTGACATCTGATCACTCTAGATCTCTGATCAGATTCCTCACCTCTGTACCATTTCCCAGATGATGTCTCATCACCTTACCCTGCCCTCACAAAGAATCCTATTTAAGTCTGTTTAACTAGGCCTTCTTGATGTTTTAGTAATTTTTCATCCACTGAGCCTCAACCTGCTCCATAGTTACAAATCACCACTATTCCATGCTGTATTTAGAGTTGAGCCCAGTTCTACACTGAAGTCTCTTTTCCTCTATTGTAATAGTTCCTAATAAAATGTGTGTTTACTACATAAATAACTGTTAGATTCTGTGTTTCTTTAGTATAGGGCAGTCAGTTGTTTGAATATTGACATAGATAAACAATAATGTGCAAGTGCCCAGAATTTTGGCTTGATTTATTGGCATTTGCAAATGTAAATGATACTGTGACAAGTTTACTACAGACCAAGTCAGTCATATTTAAACACAAAAGTAACCAAGACTTCCAACTGATGGGCCTCTCTAGAGATCCACAGGGTCAGCAGAGGTTGTGGACTCCACCAGAATGCAATGATAAAGTGAAAAATAGAAAAATCTTAAAAGTAGTCAGAAAAAAGAGGCTCATTATACATAGAAATATTGAATGACCGCAGACTTCCTGTCAGAAACAATACAAGCCAGAAGACAATAATAATCCATCTTTAAAATGCTAAAAGACAAGGAAAATCATTCAACTTAGAATTATTACATAGCCAGGAAACTTGTTTTCCAAAATACTGATTTTTAGACAAACAGATGCTATGAGACGTAGTACAAATGGCATAGGAAATTCTTTAGGCAGATGAAAAATGATATTAGACAGACACTTGGACCTTTAAAAAGGAAGAAAGAGTGTAGGAGATAGCAAATATGTGGGTAAATACAAGAGATTTCCCTTTCTGAAAAAAATGTTAAAAACATGATTGATTAAGCTGAAGTAATAATAATGTATTGTGGGCCTTATAGAGATAAAATGTATAATAATAAGAGTAGACAAGATGAAAGGGGGAAATAAATGCTTCTGGTGTGAGGTTCTGACATTACATCTGAAGTGGAATAAAATTATTTGAAGATAGACTGTATAAATTTGCAATGTATATTGAAAATCTTAGAGCAAACCATTAAAAAAAAAAGGGCAAAGCAGTAATAGCTAAATAAGCTATTTTGTATGTGTTAAGTCACTTCAGTTGTGTCTGACTCTTTGCAACCTATGGCTGTAGTCCACCAGGCTCTTCTGTCTATGGGATTCTTTAGGCAAGAATACTGGAGTGGATAGCCATGTCCTCCTCCAGGGAATCTTCCCTACCCAGGGATTGAGCCTGCATCTTTTACATCTCTTGCATTGGCAGGCAAGGTCAAGATAAAAACGGAATAATGGTGGGGAAAAACCTAATACAAAAGAAATCAGTTCAGTTGTGTCTGACTCTTTGAGACCCCATGGATTGCAGCACACCAGGCCTCCCTGTGCATCACCAACTCCTGGAGTTTACTCAACTCATGTCCATTGAGTCGGTGATGCCATCCAACCATCTCATCCTCTGTCGTCCCCTTCTCCTCCCACCTTCAATCTTTCCCAGCAACAGGGTCTTTTCCAATGAGTCAGGTCTTTGCATCAGATGGTCAAAGTATTGGAGCTTCAGCTTTAACATCAGTCCTTCCAATCAACACTCAGGACTGATCTCCGTTAGGATGGACTGGTTGGATCTTCTTGCAGTCCAAGGGACTCTCAAGAGTCTTCTCCAACACCACAGTTCAGAAGCATAAATTCTTCGGCTCTCAGCTTTCTTTATAGTCCAACTCTCACATCCATACATGACCACTGGAAAAACCATAGCCTTGACTAGACGGACCTTTGTTGGCAAAGTAATGTCTCTGCTTTTTAATTTGCTGTCTAGGTTGCTCATAACTTTCCTTCCAAGGAGTAAGTGTCTTTTAATTTCATGCCTGCAATCACCATCTGCAGTGATTTTGGAGCCCAGAAAAATAAAGTCAGCCACTGTTTTCACTGTTTCCCTATCAATTTGCCATGAAGTGATGGGACCAGATACCATGATCTCAGTTTTCTGAATGTTAAGCTTTAAGCCAGCTTTTTCACTCTCCTCTTTCACTTTCATCAAGAGGCTCCTTAGCTTTTCTTCGCTTTCTGCCATAAGGGTGGTGTCATCTGCATATCTGAGGTTATTGATATTTCTCCCGGCAGTCTTGATTCCAGTTTGTGCTTCCTCCAGCTCAGTATTTCTCATGATGTACTCTGCACATAAATTAAATAAGCAGGGTGACAATATACAGCCTAGACATACTTCTTTTCCAAACTGGACTGTTCTATGTCCAGTTCTAATTGTTGCTTTCTGATCTGCATACAGATTTCTCAAGAGGCAGGTCAAGTGGTCTGGTATTCCCATCTTTTTCAGAATTTTCCACAGTTTATTGTGATCCACACAGTCAAAGGCTTTGGCATAGTCAATAAAGCAGAAATCGATGTTTTTCTGGAACTCTCTTGCTTTTTCAATGATCCAGCGGATGTTGGCAATTTGATCTCTGGTTCCTCTGCCTTTTCTGAAACCAACTTGAACATCTGGAAGTTTATGGTTCATGTATTGCTGAAGCCTGGCTTGGAGAATTTTGAGCATTACTTTACTAGCGTGTGAGATGAGTGCAATTGTGTGGTAGTTTGAGCATTCTTTGACATTGCCTTATCTTTGGAATTAGAATGAAAACTGACCTTTTCCAGTCCTGTGGCCACTGCTGAGTTTTCCAAGTTTGCTGGCATATTGAGTGCAGCACTTTCACAGCATCGTCTTTGAGGATTTGAAATAGCTCAACTGGAATTCCATCACCTCCACTAGCTTTGTTAGTAGTGATGCTTTCTAAGGCCCATTTGACTTCACATTTCAGGATGTCTAGCTCTAGGTGAGTGATCACACCATCGTGATTATCTTGGTCATGAAGATCTTTTTTGTACAGTTCTTCTGTGTATTCTTGCCACCTCTTCTTAATATCTTCTGCTTCTGTTAGGTCCCTACCATTTCTGTCCTTTATTGAGCCCATCTTTGTATGAAATGTTCCCTTGGTATCTCTGATTTTCTTGAAGAGATTTCTAGTCTTTCCTGTTCTATTGTTTTCCTCTATTTCTTTGCACTGATCACTGAGGAAGGCTTTCTTATCTCTCTTTGCTATTCTTAAACTCTGCATTCAAATGGGTATATTTTTCCTTTTCTCCTTTGCTTTTCTCTTCTCTTCTTTTCAAAGCTATTTGTAAGGCCTCCTCAGACAGCTCTTTTGCTTTTTTGCATTTCTTTTTCTTGGGGATGGTCTTAATCCCTGTCTGCTGTACAATGTCATGAACCTCCACAGATAGTTCATCAGGCACTCTGTCTATCAGATCTAGTCCCTTAAATCTATTTCTCACTTCCACTGAAATCAGGAAGAGAGAAAAATAATAAAGAGCATATGGGACAGATGGGCCACACAGGAAACTAACAAGATGGTAAATTAAAACTTAACCACAAAAAATTACATTATATGTAAATAGTCTACATTCTCAGGGTTACAATGTACAGGACTACAGTGGTTGTGTTGTCAGGCCAAAGTGGATAGCTTTATAGTAATTCAACAAGAAGACAATCTTACATGAGTATACTTACAAGAGAACTTCAAAATATATGAAGCAAAACCAGAGTGTAGTGAATGGGGAAATAGGAAAGTCTTAGGTTACAATTTGAGATTTTAAAACACCTATCTTAACAATTGATTGAAAAGTGATAGATATGATGTAATGAAGATTATAACCATCTAACGATTTGTTTAGACCATTACACATATGTGTATATATAATCAGCCTCTTTTTTTGATTGCTTTTAAGATTTAGAATATACCCACAACTACAGAACATATATCCTTTTAAATTTCACATGAAATGTTTACCAAGAGAGACCTATGCTGGGCCATAAAATGACTTTTAAAAAATTAAAATGACAGAGATCATACAGGATGTGATTTTTAACCACAGAAGAATTAAATTGGAAATTAGTAGTAGAAACATCACTAATAATAGAAAAGTCTAAAATCAATGATCTAATCTTCCACCTTAAGAAGCTAGAAAGATAACAAAATAAACCCAAATTAAATAGAAAGAAGAAAACAAGACTACAGAAATAGAAATCAATAAAATAAAAAAATGGACAAATAATAGAGAAAATAAAATAAACCAAAGGCTGGGCCTTGGTAAACATCAATGAAGTTGTAAACCTTTAACTGGACTGATTAAAACAAAGGAGAGAAGATACAAATTGCTATTATCAAGAAGGAAGAAAGAGACATCACAGCAGATTCTATGGATGTTTAAAGAATAATAAGAAAATGTTATGCCAATAAAATCAACAACCTAAATGAAGTACCCAGATTCCTTGAATTCTAGAGCTGACTCAAGAAAAAACAGGAAATTAAATAACCCCCAATTAAAAAAATAAATTTCCCATTAAAAATTTTTAAACAAATAAAACATCAGGCAGGCTTAGATAGCTCCACTGGTGAATTCTATTAAACATTTAAAGATGAAGTAATACTAATTCTATGCAAAATTAGAACATGCAGAAGAAAGTAAATTACTTCCCAACTCATATCACGAGGCTTAAAACAAACATTCCTCATAAATACAGATGCAAAAAATTCTTAACAAGTATTGCAAATTAAATCTAGCAGTATGTACAAAGTATAATACACTGCAACCAAGTAAATGTATCCCAGGAATTCAAGGTTGGTTTAACATTTCAAAAATCAAGCAATATCATTTATCATATAAAAAGAGGAGAAACATGATCATCTCAATAGACGCTGAGAAAGTGCTTAATAAAATTCAACACCTATACATATGAAATCTCATAGCAAACTAGGTATAAAAGGAACTTCCTCAACTTGATAAGAGGCATCTATGAAAAATGTATATCTAAATAAAATTAAATGCTGAAAGACTGAATGCTTTCTTCCTAAGATGAAAACCATTAAAAGGATATCCACTCTTACCATTTCTATTTCAATCTTACTGATGGTCCTAGCCAGTGTATTAAGGCAAGAAAAAGAAATAAAATGACATGATCTAGAATTGCTTTTACTCACAGATGTTATGTTTGTATGCATAAAAAATTGAGAGGAATCTATAAAATACCACTAGGATGAGTTCTGCAAGGTTATTATAAAGTTAGGACACAATAATCAACTGCATTTCTATTGAGCAGCAGCAGTCAGTTGAAAGTTTAGATAATGGGATCTGTGAACACAGAATATGAACTATTCTGTTTAAAATACTTATAGAAAAAAAGAATAAAATCCAGACAGTTTTATAATACATGCATCTGACTTAGGACTTATATTTGGGGTATATGTATGTTTGTGTGTATACATATATATTACATATAATAAGACTATCTAATTAAAATATTGGCAAAATATTTATATAAAAGCTGACTAAAGAAGATATGCAGGTATTTTTAAAGATAAAAACATCAATTGTCATAAGGGAAATACAAATTAAAACAATGTCATGTCATCCCCATTAGCATGGATAAAATTAAAAAGCTACTCATTGTAAGTGTTCATGTGCATGTATAGCAGATGGAACACTCATATATTGTTGGTGAGGTTGTAAAATGGTGCAGCAATTTGGGGAAAACAGTTTGCCAATTTCTTTAAATGTTCAGTGTGTACTTACATATGATCTAGCAATCCTGTCCTTTGATATTGTGTTAAGTTTCTTCAGTCATGTCCAACTCTTTGCAACCCTATGGACAGCAGCCCACCAGGCTGCTCCGTCCATGGGATTCTCTAAGCAAGACTACTGGAGTGGGTTGCCATTCCCTCCTTCAGGGGACCTTCCTGACTCAGGGATAGAACCCACCTCTTACATCTCTTGCGTTGGCAGGCAGGTTTTTTTTTGTTTTTCCACTAGTGCCATCTTGGCAACTCCCTTTGACACTGACTGAGATATAGACAAATACACCCACAGAAAGACTGGTGCATGAATGTATACAGATACACATCCATACAGATATACAGATATACAGAATGTATGTATTCTTCATAATGGCCCCAAATTGAATCAATACATTCATCAAAAGAAAAAAATGAATTGGGGCATATTCAACTCTGGAATACTACTAAGCAATAAAAAGTATGCACTATGATATATACAACAACATAGAAGAATGGGAATAACATTATTTTGAATTTAAAAAATTCACACACAAGAGTACTTAACACATAATTCTATTTATATGAAATTCTAGGAAATACGAACCAACACTATGGTCACAGAAAGTAGATCAGTGTTAGTAGGGGTTTGGGGACAGGGCTCAAGGGAACCTTTTGGGGTGAGAACAAAGGTTTTAGTTATTTATTTTTGGCCACACCGAGTGGCTTGTGGGATCTTAGTTCCCCAACTGATCAAACTTGAGCCCTTGGCAGTGAAAACCCATGTCTTAACTACTGGTCCACGAGCAAATTCCTAATAAAAAGCTTTTATATATTGATTGTAATGGTGGCTATATGGGTGCATATATTTATGAAATTTATCCAACTAGATACAAATTGTATGCTTTTTATTGAATGTAAATTATATTTTAATAAAAAAGAATTTTATAATTTTTTTGAAAATCCCAATATGCAAAATTAATCTAAATTTATCCTGGTTTGAAAGTACTCTGGGAGTATCTCAGAGAAGCAAAATGCAAATCTTTTTTGGAGGAAATATACCTTGCACCAGCCTTCATCAAATTCCTATAGACACAATGCCTTGTCATAGATGCACGGACAATAAAAAGAAAATTAACAAATCACCCAAGCAAACCAACTACTATTTGCATTAGTCAACAGAAGCAACAAGAACCTTCAAGAAATTTAGGTAGTGGAACTGTGAAATACAGAATATAAAATATGTATAAAGTTGTTAAAAAGAGAAGAGAATAAAAACAAAGGAAAAGATACCATAAAAGGAGCAGGTCTATTTAGAAAAGAACTAAATAGAATTTCTAGAAATAAGCAATATAATCATTCAAGTTAAGGACTCACTGGAACCCAAGAAAACCAACTACCATGAGTTAAAGAGAAGATAAATATGGCTAAACAGAATATGTAGCATATGGAAAATATGAAGAACTGGAAATACTAAAAGATTAAGAGACAAAGAATTTTCTATAAATGATAAAAACATATATGTTCAGATTCAAGAAGCCCACATATTATAAAAATATTACAAAAATGAAGCTATATGTAGATATAATGCACCACAGTGAAATGGTAAAACAGTAGAGAATATTATAAAATCAATTAAGAGGAAAAGGGCTTCCCTTCTGGTTCAGCTGGTAAAGAATCCACCTACAATGTGGGTGACCTGGGTTTGATCCTTGGGTTGGGAAGTTCCCCTGGAGAAGGGAAAGGTCACCACTCCAGTATTCTGGCCTGGAAAATTCCATGGACTGTATAGTCCATGGAGTTGCAAGTCAGTGGAAGTCAGTGACTTCCACTTCACTTAAGAGGGAAAAGACAGGTTAAACTGATAGATAAAGTAATTTAGATTTAGAAAGGAAGCCAGATACTCAAAAAATAAACACTGAGAGAAAATTACTGTCAATATCAATTTTATACCCAGATAAATTATATAAATTATGAGGAAGAAGTAGATTTTTTTAGAAAAGTAAAAATTGGACAGATCACTAGGCAGAGTGTCAGTAAATAACCTCCAAAGGAAAGCAGAAGGGAAGTGATTCCAGTAGTAAGGTCTGGGATGCAAGAAGATATGAAGAGCAAATGAATCAACAGGCATGGAGAGAAGTCTATTCATTATAAAAAATGGTCACTATGGACGATTTTTTTGAGATATAAAAAGCAAAACAAATAACATGCAATATGGAAAAGGAGTGATGGAGAAAAGGCAGATTCTTTTTCTTTTCAGAAAGACAGTGGAAATATAATTTTAGACTTATGTGCACATGAAAAAGTGTGAACGTCAACCACAAAAGTGAGAAATAGAATATGTAACTTTTTTTAATAAAAATTTTTTTATTAGATTCTTCACAAGACAATGAAGAATGGAAGAAGTGACCAGAGCAGGAGCTTTTATTTATTATTAAATATTTACCTAGCTATTTATTTCACCCCTTTCTCTGGGGGTTCAGATGGTAAAGAACTTGCCTGCAATGCAGGAGACCCAGGTTCAATCCCTGGGTTGGGAGGATTCCCATGGAAAGGGGAATGGCTACTCACTCCAGTATTCTTGCCTGGAGAATCCCATAAACAGAGGAGCCTGGTTGGCTACTGTCCATGGGATCACAAAGAGTCAGACATGACTGAGCAGCTAAGCTACCACTATTTATTTTTCTTTGGCTGTGCTGCGTTGTGCAGCATGTGGGATCTTAGTTCCCAACCAGGGATCAAACTCATGGCCCCTGCATTGGCAGTGTGGAGTCCTAACCACAGGACCACCAGGGAAGTCCCCTGAGTATGTAACTTTGAAGTAATATATCCATAGTATATATATATAATACATACACAGTATGCATAAACACCCAATTCAGGACCTCTGGGGGATGAAGTAAGAAGGAAGGAAATGAAACAGGGAGGGGGTTGAGCAGTGTTCTGGGTATGTAGGTGCTCAGTATTCTTTATATCTTTCCATAAGTCTGAAATATTTTTTTCTTAATTGAAACATAGTCGATTTTCAATACTATACTACTTTTACATGTACAACAAAGTGATTCAAAATTTTTAGTTTGGTACTCCATTTAAAGTTATTATAAAATATTGGCTATATTCCCTGTACTGTAGAACATATCCTTGCAGCTTATTTTATGCATAGTACTTTGTACCTCTTCATCCCTCACCCGTTATGCCCCTTCCCTATCCCGCTCCCCACTGGTAACCACTAGTTTGTTGTCTATATCTGGGAGCATGTTTCTGTTTTGTTGTACTGAGCAGTTTTAATTTTTAGATTCCACATAAAAATGATAACATAGAGTACTTGCCTTTCTCTGACTTATTTCACTAAGCGTCATACCTTCCATACCAATGATATGTTTGATAGGTTCATCCATATCACTGCAAATGGCAAGAGTTCATTCTTTTTATGACTGAGTAGTTGAAGTTATTTCTTCAACATAGAATTCAACAGCTTTTAGTTATTTTTAATCAATCGCCAGCCCAGGATTGATGCTCGGGGCTGGTACAGTGAGATTTCCCGGGGCGGAGGGAGGAGGGAGGGGGGTTCCGGAGGGGAAGCATATGTAAACCCATGGTGATATCATGACAATGTATGGCAAAAACAATAAAAAAAAAAAAAATAAAAAATAAAAACATAAAAAAAAAAAAAGCCCTTCAGTCTCTTTCTAGTAGTGGTTCTCACCTGTGTTGATTTTGACTCCTCCTCCCAGTGGACAATTGGCCATACCTGGAGACACTTTTGATTGTCACAAATGGGGGTGGTGTTATTGGAACCTAGGTCAGGGACACTGCTAAACGTCCTGTAATACACAGAGTGGTCCCCCTATAGTGAAGGATCATGTGGTCCAAAATGTTAACAGTATTGAGTTTGAGAAATCCCATTCTTCATGATAAGTCACTTTTTCAAAATTAGATTTTATCACTCTCCTTTCTAATTAAAAGGAAATGGAACTCCATTTTGAAAATCATGAGAAGCAGAAATGTTATCATATGGTACTGTCCTTCACAATACTTCTGATGTCTATATTTTCAGAAGGTAAAATTGCTTGATAACTTCTTCAGGAAAAAAACTTCATAAATAGGCAGTATAATTAATGTTTTAAAGTGTCAAAAATGAACTTACCTTTGGTTGATTGATCAAGTTCCACGGACAGAGCAACTGACTATAGTTTGCTTTTGACTGGAGTTTCTTTATGAGATGGAGTTTCCATGAAATAGTTAATTGCTTTCAGTTTCTCCATATTCAAGAAAGAGAAAAAAAGGTAACTTGAGAAAGCTGTTTCTTGACTCGTTTTTCTTGCTACTGTTACATTAGTATTTGACAGTGGTATTGTACAAAATTCTGGGGCTGCTACTAAAATGCTGTCATTAAATTCCAGCTTTACACATCTGGCATGCTGCCAAGTGCAGCTCAGTGTGTAGATTACGGCCCAATGAATCAATACTCTAGAATTGTAGGTTTAAGTACGCCTGTAATTAAAAAGTGTGCAATCACTTTCTTTGCCTATCTGACGAGAGGAAGAGAAGCAAGCTGTTTTTCTAGGGTGGAGAGGTGAAAGTGTCAGCCTGAAACAGAAGTATTGTGATGTTACTGGCAGTTCAGAGGTTGGGACTCTGTGCTTCTAATGTAGGAGATGTGGGTTCAGTCCCTGGTCAGGGAACTAGGATCCCACATGTTGTGTGACATGGCTGACACATGATATGTGTTGCATTACAAACTATATATATATGTAAAACATATGTAAATATTAAAATATATAAAAATATATTTATATATTTGTAAGATATTAGACAGAAGCATTCCCTGGCATATCCTCTAAGACATGGCTTTTGATAAAGGCAGTTGCTCTGTATACTTCTCAGTCTAGCACTGATCTGCACCAATCAGAGAGGTTCCCTCATTTTCATGAACAAACTTTGGGAGTTTCTTCAGAGAAACTGGTTTGGTATTGTGGTATTTCCTTAAAAAATCTGTGAGCATTTGTGGGTAATGGGAAGACAAAACTAAACACTGTATCCTCATGAAAGAAGGGAGCTATAGCAGGAGAGGAGAGTTTTTGGAGAGCGCGTGTGTGGTACCTTACTTTAAGCAACAGGCTCCTAGCAGAAAGGCAGGGCCTTTTCCCAATCCTGCAGAAAAAGCCATAAAACTTCAAGCAGAAGCAGCATAGTCATTGTCTGCCATCTAGCAATTAAAAATGGCAGATGGGAAGACTAGATTCATTTGGTGCCTCTCTTGCAGAGATCAGGGTAAAACGTCACGCTTCCAAAGCAACAGGTACCAACCACCCTATTTCTGGAGGCCAAGGTCTGATGCATTCACATTAGAAAAGGATTCAGGACATAATTCTACCCACTGAGCAAAACAAAATCAGCAATAGCAGCTTCCAATTCAAAGGAAATATTTATACACAGATACAATAAAAGATACAATTTTATCTTTGTAGCAGGTAGCCGTGGCTGGCTGTCAGCAAGATGTGAAGACAATTTCAGAAAGAAAATACTGTGGAGTTAGTCTGGTCTTTCAATCATTTTGACCAGAGTGCCAAGAAAAAAAAAAAAAAAGTATTCTCTTCCAGGAAATCAGATTATTTTTCATCACTACAGAAAAATCTCTGTATAGAAATGTTTTGGTTACATTTCTCAATTTGGTTGTAGGGTGGCTCTGGACATGAAAGATTTGTTATTTCTTAGTGAAGTCCCCTCAAACTTTTTTTCAAAGGTGGGGCTCCACTGCTTTTCTTAGTCAGTTTTCCCAAGGATCACATTTGCAAGTGGACTAATCATACCAACTCTGCAGTCTAGGAAACTATGTGTTAATATGATTGGAAATATGAAAGATTTTGATTAAATTATGGGACAACTATAGACTTTGAATAGAATTTTATCCTTTATTCACTTTAAGATAGATTCACCTTACTCAAAGGAGACTTGATGAGTGATTTAAAAGGGACACTGTTCAAGAGTTAGGGTTTAATGTAATTTTATTTACATTTCAAATGCAGAATCAAATTGCAGTATCTTCTGCCATTCTTGAGAGGGAATGGATCTAAGTGTTTTTATTGGTGGTTGGGAGGCTAAAACGGCTGACTTGTACTCATGCAAGAGGAAGACCAGCTCTCCTCATTCCATGATGCCAGCTTTAAGATGTGCCCACTGCACTGATAGCTCTTCCACATACATAAAACGTCATGTTAGATTTCATCAATAGTTTTACCCCAGGAGTGAAAACTGGGAACTGCCACTGTCTTTTCCAGCTTCATATTATCTATGGCTGCATAACAAATTACCTCTAAGTTTAGCAGCTTAACACAAGACTTATTTATCTTGGCTTTCTGGGTCATTTGGGTGTAGATGAAGGTCCCACACAAGCTATAATCAAAGTGTTGTCTGTGGTCATCTCAAGGCTCTAGTGAGGGAAGGATCCCTTCCTGACCCATCACATATTACTGGTAGGATTCAGTTCTTTGTGTGTGGTGAGACCAGGGGACTCTGCTGTTGCCAGGAAACCCAGTTTCTTGTCACATGGACCTCTCCACAGAGCATCTCAGAACATGGCAACTGGATTCCATCAGAGCGGAAAGCATGACAGAAATAGTGGGCGAGCAAGACAGGAGATGAAGTCTTTCTGTCACCTTATCTCGGAAGAGACATGCCACTTTTGCCATATTCTATTCATTAGAAGCAGGTCACTAGGTCCAGTTCACGTTCAAGCACAAGAGATGATATGGGATTGTGAATACCGGGAGGCAAGGATTGATGGGCGCCATCTTAGAAGCCTCCTATCACAAGCTTTTTTTAATATTAAAAACTGAGTGGGAATGCAAGGTTGCTTTCAGACAATGAATGTGAAAGGCAGAGGCCGTATATCTGAGTTAGCTACAGCAAATGCTTGTGCACATTTTTGGAGCTAACCTGTCTTTTGAGGCATTCCACTAACAGACTGACAAAATTATTGTTGGGTTCAAAAATCTGTCAATGCTTCTCCAAAACACTGCTTAATACAAAGCTTAATACAAATCCTAGATGAAGTCATCAATGGAAGCATTGAACAAGATTTGAAAAGCATGGTCCAGTACCTAGATTTTTGATGGAAATTCCTTCTAGCAAACAGCAGGTACTCCAAGTATTTCAATAAGGAATGTACCAGCTCAGTGACCTGCTGGCACCAGATGTTACAGAGTATGACAAAGCTTGGAGGGTGAGACAACTTTTAGATAAAAGCTGTCTCTTGATCCTAAATAACATGAAAATTGCTCGGTATTTATTTGCAGTGATTAACTACCCTTCTTTTCTTCTTTTGCTCCTTGGTCTGTGTGACTGCCTTCCTTTGCGTTCTCCTCACGAGACCTACACCCCTACCCTCGCTAAGCTGTGGCTGTGAGCAATACATCCTGCGCCTCAACAGACAGCGTGTCCTGAGAGCCCACTGTCCTGCCAAAGGCCTCACGGTCACTTCAGCGACTGGGGGCAGCAGCCTGGATCCTGCAGGCAAGCTAAGACTGAATTTGTCTTTTTTAGTTCTTCACTTGAAGATTCACTTGAAAACATAATGATTTTATTTTTTATCATAACTATGATTAGCTTGGACGTGACTGGATAGGAAATGCTAACTTTTCCTGGAAAGGAAATTAGGATTCTTTGCCACTTTTAGAGATTTTAGAAATTGAGGCAAGTAAGGAAATCAAAGTACAAGTTTAATTTCCAGTTTAAGGGTCACATTCTTTACTGTGAAGTATCAAATCCAGTAATAAATTAATACTATATTAATCCATATAAGAAGTCTTATTTGGTGTGGAAGTTCACCTCTTAAAGAAAAATCATTGCCTCAAAAGAATATACCCAAGACAGCATATACTAAACATGTACCCCAGTCATTAGTTTCTTGGGCTTTTGTAGTCATTAAGTCAATCAACAGAAATATAGGGAAAAGTTGCTTTAAAAAAAGCAAATTCAGAATTATGAATTTGTTATTAGTAGAGGCATATAAAACATGGACAACTGATTTTGCAGAAAGCTAAAAAAAGATATCCAAGGTCAACCTGTCATATTTAGCTCACAACTCAAATCACTCTCCAAACTCAACAAATAGCACACACAGGTGTTTTAATTTCTAGATTATACACTGTTTCTTTTAGATTCAGAAAAGATCACAAAAGCAAACCAGTGAAAGCTCTGTCTAGTGTCAAGGCTACAAATTGTTAACAAACATTGTTTATTAAGAATTAAGAGTAATTGTCTTGCAGAATTTGCAGGTGCCAAGAAATCGTGGCAACAAAATTGTAGAATAACAAAGTATTACAGAAAAAAAAAGTAAAATATAATGCTTTGAAAAAATATGTAGAATAACTTACATTTTTAAACCAGAATAACTGACAAGCTTACAAGAAACATCTGGGCTGCTGTTTGGAGTGGCTTTAAAAATGTACAGCAAGCAAAAGAAGGGAGACAGCAGAGAGCAAGGAAAGGGTGCTGACTGAGCTCTGAGACCTGGGGAACTACCTTCTTTTCTCTGGGCTTCAGTACACTCATCAGTAAAACTGGAGCAGTTAATCTTTCTTGAATCTTAAAACCTCCTCAAGGTTCCTTTTGATCATGAAAACCATTTTGTAAGAAAGCATACTCCTCTCGGATTGAGAATGATTCCTATGATCACAACTAGGCTTTTCCTATACTGTTCATCAGTTGACACACTCCTGAAACAAGGAAGCATCCTCAGCAGACAACAGCACCATTATAAAAATGTTCAGGCATTTAGGAGGTTGTTTTAATGCCTAATAATCATATGAAATGTGACTAAGTCACTGACAGAAGCTGTTAACAAGTCCAAGTCAAAGGAGCGTTTCTGATCTCTTTTGTGATTGGAAACGTGGAAAAATCCTTCGCTTTTTGTCAAACATTTCCCGTCACAAGAGGTTCATGACACATTTGCTACATACTTTAGGTGCTGGGATTAGCAGCATTCCTGCAATCTGAGGGTGCTTGGGGCTTGACGCCCTGCGGTAAGTCTGGGATCAATGGCCTCACAGATGACAGTTCTGTGCAGGCGGCCCTACCGCTCCTCCTGAGTGGCACACACTCTCTCCTCCAGATTCACCTTTCTTGTTCTTTTTAACACTGGGCACCATATTCTCTGTGAAGGGTGTAATAACTTCCATAAGATGGGTAAATTTTTTCTTAAATTACCAAAATTTATGGCTTTCACATTAGTAAACAATCTGCAAAGTTTTCTCACTGATGTCAAAGATGAAAGACTATATACACAGAAATTAGCATTATTCTGGTAATAATGCCTAAAAGTTATTAGTTCCATTCTCTTCTCTTCATATTGTATACTGCCAAATGTTTGACTAAGAAATAACTGCGATCTAATACCACCCAGAGCTCAAAGACAGTCTCAGGCTGGCGTAGTTACTGACCCTCTGTCCCTGCAGGTAAGCTGATGAGAAACCAGTGTCCCTAGGCCCCACTGAGGTGTGCCTTCACTGGGTCAGTATTTACCATTAAGGCCTGTGTGTGTTTCATTTTCTTTAAATTACGAGGAAATGTCGTTCAATATTAAGACCCTCCTTTCTTTAGTTTAAGAGAAAACTAGCCTCTTGCAGGTAAGTTTGAGTTTTCTACTATGAAAAACAAAAAGATTTCAATTGTTTTAGAAGCAGAAAAATTTAGAAAGTTTTTTTGTCGAAGCTTTACTTGCTTAGTGGCCTGAAACCATGTATTCTGTGCTGTTTTAATGTTAAAGTCTTCCTGAATGGCTTTGTATTTTGTAGGCCTCTTCATGACCTTTTAAGAGAGAGTAGGACACAAATTTCAAAAATAAAAATACAGTTACAAGTGCTACTTAAGCATATTGTATTATTTACTACTATAGATGTTAAAGATGCATTTGTTTTCTTAATGCATATAATTTTACATAGGAAATATAATTTCCCTTTCACTAAGAATGAGATCACAGTTATTAATATTATATTAAGGATTTACTAAATGTGGTCTGGCATGTTATTTACTAAAATGCCTATTCAACATAACTACTGAAAGAATTTAGCTATATAATCTGGCTCTGGTTCATTAGTTCACTGAATACTACATTCATTAAGTCTTTTTACCTTCCCAAGTTGTATTTTTAAAATTGGAAATTATACTGAGTTTTAAAAAAACTTAAGACAATACTATGTGTAGGTTTTCCTATCTTCTGGATAGTATATACTTATTAAAAATGTGATATAATAAGCATTTGAAGGAGTATTTTATATACATATATATCATATTTAAGGTCACCATTTTCATTAATATGAGAAAATGTAAAGATGTGATATTTTTAAAAAGTCAATGAAATCCAGTGAAATGTTTAATTTCTCATTTCATGGAAAATTGACTACAAAAAATATCAAACATGAGAATTTATCCTTTAAATGTCATGTCTGTATTAGTCATAATTCAATAAATGGATTCCTTTCTACATATATCTTAAGATCTTAAATCTCAGTGCCATAAATAATATGATTAAAGAATCATGTAACAATGTATATTTTAATTATCAGATTTGTGTAGTGATTTAGATCAATAGATACCAGTGAAAAGTTTATAATAAACTAAATGCAGTAACAAGAGGAAACAAAAGCTTATGTACACATTACCAAGGTTTTTACAATAAATTATAGTGTACACTTCCATCACAGCATATTTGTATACAAAGCCGCTAATGTGAACACTGAAAAGAAATCTGTCATGTAGGTCTTTAACCTTGATTTAATAAAGTTTGTACAGTATCAAATAATATCAAAAGTCTAAAAAAACACAATGATTTTTTTATATCATGTTTATAAATTATTGTTTATATACCATAAGAAAAATAAGGTCAAAAGTGCAGTTTAAAAAAAAGTGGAAATTGTTATTCTTGGTAAGAACTAGAAAAATGTATTGTCCCAAGTAAGACGCAATCTAAAGGCTTATACAGTTTCTTAGGCATTTTCCTTTAACTCTCATACAACCTTGGTTACCATATGCTATAGGACAAACCAATACAAAGGGAGTGAAATAACCTTTTTATAAAAATAGGAAACACAGATCTAGCAAGGAGTAACACTGGAAATAAATATAATGATAGGCCACCCCCAAAATGAATTAAATGACTTTTTACTCACAGGAAAAAATGGGCTATCACTGAATGTGATAAAACCTGGGAAATTTCAAAGCATTTCTAAAAATTTTAATTAAGTTTTTAGTCATAACTGGCAATGATGCATACATCCCAGGATTATGAAACTTTCTAGCATAATATAACCAAAACGAAATATGACTTAAAGGTGCTAAACCATATCACAGAAAATAAAGGTTAAGGATCCAGTAATTAAAAGGCAGCAGTATGGAAATTACTCAAGCAACAGACAGATGAAACATAATTCTGTGTCTTAACTGGCACTTACCACAGTAACTAGTTATATTTCGACAAATTCTAGAACAAATGCCTATACTGAAATACATGTGAAACATTAACCATTTATATAAGAAACTGAAATGGCAACATTACTGGCTTCTAAAACAAATTAAATTTAGAGAAAAGAAAAAGTAAAAGGAATGTGAAGGAAAAATCTTGTGTTTAAACTCATTGTGGGATCAAAATTTTGACAGAGCTGTATCAATTAAGAACAGTCTTCCTGCTGCTGATACCTGCAGGCAGCTAAGCCTGGCCACACCACCGCTCCCCTCTCCAGATGCTACCATGTAACTGGTGCTTTGTAGGACACTGAACAATGGATGCTTATTTTTTGTTTTTTACTGCATGGACTAAGTTCCTTGGTTGGGTTAACATATAGACTGCCTGAGATAATAAAAACTTCACCATTACATTAGGTTAATGGGAAAAATGAAGGTCTTTCTAGTTCTGACAGGAGAAAAGGGTTGGCTGTTGAAAACAATATGGATGCTCTGTAGGCTGCATACGTACATACTTAATAATTAATGTCCCCTTCAGTAGAAGATTAAAAATCGATGGATATGGACGCTTGTGCAGAATCTTCTCGCCCCCTGACATAAATTTCACAGGGAATCTCCTCCATTACTCTGTCTTCTAGGGCCTGTTCAGGGCACTCATGTGCCTGCTTGAAAGTGTAGCTACTCTTTTTGAAGGTGCTATTAAATGTTTTCATTGGCTGTGGTTGTGCAAAATCATTTCGGAAAGGAAGTTCCATGGAACTGAGGTTGGTCCTGCTTTGTTTGACGCTGGGTGCTTGCGACCCACAGTGATGGTCGTGGATGCACCGCGAGGCAGTCGAGGAGCGCCGCGTCTTCTGGTAGCTGTCCAGTTCCTCTGACAGGTCGGCCAGGTCGGCGGACATCTCTTTGTCTCTCAGTGAAAACAGTTCATAATGAGGAGGATCAAATACTTCTTGAAACCCAGTTTTATTAAAAGCAGTCTTGCAAGCCATGACCTTTTTCCGAGGCTGTTTCACTTGTACTAAAATAGAAATAATGAGAAGGACCAAGACAATCCCTGACGTAACGCCAATAATTGTTCCCTGAGTTTTAGTGATTTGTTCAAACAGTCCTGCTTTTTTCTTTTCTGCAGAAAGAGAAAGAAAAACAATGAGACTTTTAAAACTCATTCATGATTCCTGTCACAAATTGGTAAAATATTTTTAGGTAAAGCAGAACACCTGGGTCAAATCCAACACAGAAAACGAAATTTAAAATTAGGTTTTTAAACAAAATAAAACTCGTATGACTTCTGGTTAAACTAACCAATCATAAGGCAGCTAGACAGACTACAAAAAAAGGAAAAGGACTTGGTTCTTTACTCAGAAGGTATGTGAGTACATGGGCTTCCCTGGTGGCTCAGTGGTACACAATCCGCCTGCCAATGCCGGAGACACAGGTTTGATCCCTGGGTCAGGAAGATGCCCTGGAGAAGGAAATGGCAACCCACTCCAGTATTCTTGCCTGGAGACCACGGACAGAGGAGCCTGGTGGGCTACAGCCCATAGGGTGGCAAAGAATCAGACACGGCTAAACAACAGCAACCCGTGAGCACATACAGTTTGCAAATCAAAGTAATACATGAATACTCTTGTTCTATCAAGCTTAGCTTTCTGCTCTATGGTAGATTTGAGTTAACCCATAGTATTCCTACTGATGGCCATAAGCAAGGAGAACAAAAATGATTTCTCTGACCCACTCAGACATGTTGACAACCATGGTCCACAGTTTTCGAATGGTTGCCTGAAAATACTTCCTCTCAAGTACCTATGATAGCGATATCATACATTAACTTTCCATAGTTAAGATATTTATTGAACTCTTCGGAGAATAAAAGGGAGATAAACTGTAGTTCTCGAACAGTGATTTGATAACCAGCATTACCACAAGGCATAATTCTCTTTCAGGGAGTATACACTGAAATATAGCATAGGAAATTCATGGAATAAAAAATGCAGTCCTTATAAGGAGTCTGTTTTACACTGTAAGACTGAATCCATCAGTTGATTTTTACTAAATAGTATTTCCATTTAATTTTAAAAATAAGAATACTCTAGGTTACAATCTCAGAGAAGGCAATGGCACCCCATTCCAATCCTCTTGCCTGGAAAGTCCCATGGACGGAGGAGCCTGGCGGGCTGCAGTCCAGGGGGTCGCTAAGAGTCGGGCACGACTGAGCGACTTCACTTTCACTTTTCACTTTCATGCACTGGAGAAGGAAATGGCAACCCACTCCAGTGTTCTTGCCTGGAGAATCCCAGGGACGGGGAGCCTGGTGGGCTGCCGTCTGTGGGGTCGCACAGAGTCGGGCACGGCTGAAGCGACTTAGCAGCAGCAGCAGTTTACAATCTACATTATTATGACAATAAGGTATCTTTACAATATATACGACCATGACTAACTTATGAACAACTTGAAGGTAAAAAATACAGCCTATAAAAGTTGCTTTTGTTGAGAATAATATTCAGTGTCACCACATGCCAGAGGTCTGTGATTCATTAAGGAGAATATTTATTTTACATGTCTTCATTCTGCCAAAGCAGTTTTGCCAAGTATAGTTGCAGAAAAAGAGATTTTTTTCTTAGTGAAAGGCAATGGACACACCTCTAAGGGCTGGCCTTCACCAGCAGACTCACCTTTACAATGATTTTCATCCCAAGGGTATGCACAGTTTTGAATCCCGTTACAGACTAAAGAATTATTGATGCACATGTTGCTATGGCAAAAGAAAGTGCTGCCTGTGCAGGGAGCTGCAGAAAAAAAGAAAACTTTGCTGCTCAGAAGAGAAAACATACAGATTATAACATCCTGATTTACTTTACATTTGCTCTTGTAGAGTCAATATCCTATCTCAAAGGCTTTTCTGTGGATGTACTCTGTACTACACAAACAATAAGACAAAGGCCCGTATTCTCTGATGCTGACTCATGTAACTTTTACCAATGTGGGGCACCAAAAGATTGCTCGTAGTGTAGTAACAATACCAATATACGGTCATCCCTTGGTATCTGTGGGGCCTTGATTCCAGGACCTGTGGCCAATATCAAAAAGTGCAGACGCTCAAGTCCCATAGCCGGCCCCTCTGAATCAATTACGGAACGTGCACTTCTGAGAAAAGTCATGTGTAAGTGGGCCTGCATAGTTCAAACTCCTGTTACTCAGGGGTCACCCATATTTGATACAGGTCTTAGGAAACTAGTACACAGAACATTTTTTTCAAAATGTAAAGGAAAACATTGGTGAAGACATGGAGCTACTGAACCCTTGCGCTTTGCTGGTAGGAATGTAAAGTGGTGCAGCTGCTGTGGTAAATGGTGCGGCAAATGGTAAACAGTTCTCAAAATTTTATTTAGATGACTATAAGCACCAGCAATTCCACTTCTAGGTATATATTCTTGAGAACTGAAGGCAGAGACTCAAACAGATCCTTGCTGTTCACTGCAGCAATGTAATGCACAGGAGCCAAAATGTGAAAGCAACCCAAATGTCTGCTGAGGGACGAATGGATGAACACAGATGAAACAAAAAAGCACTCTTTGGAATTAGAAAACAAGTTTTTAAACAGTAGACATATAGAATATATGCCACTGAATTTCGTATTTGGTGTAATTCTTTAAAAAAAATCCTTAATGGTCTCAAAGCTTATCATAAGGACAATAAGTATTAGATACAGAAATAAGCTTTTAGATGGACAGAAAAGCCAATGAAGATGTATGGTGGTATTTTATTCAAGTACAAAATTAGCAGGTGTGCCCACTTCTGTTGTGTCATATATGTCATAAAACTGTACCACACAAATGTGTGTACTTTAAAATATAACAGATGTCCTAGAGAATGTATAGTATTTTTAAATTCCTCATTTCTAAAAACAGGAGTTTTCTGTTGTTTACATATCATACTACAATTCTATTATATACTAGATCATATTACAGGTTGAGCTCTTATTTTACCTATTTTATCCAGTTCACAAGTGGAGGTACAAGGAAGCTGTTTTCAAGACAAGGTGAGTGAAGTTATAAACAGCATTGTACTGTGATTTTCTGAGTCAAACTATTATTAGTTCTTATAGTTTATCAACAGAACAGTATGTGACAGTACCTTGATGGCTCTTCATAGCTTCAAAAGTGGCAAAAGGCCAGGTTTTCTGCTCAGTGTTTCTTACTGATTGAATAGTGAGTAGAAAGTACCCCCCCCTTTTAAACATAGAGTTCTTTAATAACTGCTCTCCACATTATTTAAAGCAATTAGAAAGCAGCGCAAGCAACGATATTGTCAGCTTTCACTTTGTAGAAATGCGAGTTATATTTAAGATCACAAATGTGTTAGGCTTTGTGGATTTTCAGCGGACAAGCATAACTGTTCATAATGAGAATGAAAGCATCAGTTATTGACATGGTTGCTAATGACATGCTTCAATTATAAACCATATATAATGGCTGAATTATATAAATAAAGGACAAAGAAAATAGCAAAAACACTGCCAGTTATGAACTGCTCTCTGCTTACAGCCTGAGGACTTTCTCCTTTCCCCTTTACTCACTTCTGGGTCATGGTGCAGGAGAGTGGAGAGGGTTACCATTTTAGCTTCCCTCTACTTCTGATGAGATGTGGCAATGATGCTGAGAGATGGGTCTGTCTTTCAACTAAGCCTGAAGGGGACCTGGAGGGCAATATGTCACTGAAAATCACATTATGGATTTAGTCTAACAAAAATATCTTCTGCTGCTTTCACAGTTTTAGTCCTAGAAATTATGCTCCTAAAAACATTCCCTTCCTTAAAGAGTGAGGTATATATTGGTACTCAGTGCTTGGGAAGAAGTCAAACATATCCTGGTTGCTATTCTGTATTATGCATTTTGGCCAAGTTATACTATTTTAGTCACATCTGCAGTCTACAATCAACGAGTAGATAGGAAGTAAACCTCTTATGCAGAATTAATGCATTTATATAAATCTCCTGGGAAATATTTTCATGGATGGATTCATAGTAATTACAAATCATTAACAGTGTAGAGTTAATACAAGAAAATTAATCCAGTTAATTCTAAAAGAAATCAATTCTGAATATTCATTGAAAGGACTGATGCTGAAGCTCCAATACTTTGGCCATCTGATGTGAAGAGCTGATTCATTGAAAAAGACCCTTGATGCAGGGAAAGATAGAGGGCAGGAGGAGAAGGGGGTAACAGAGGATGAGATGGTTGGATGGGATCACTGACTCAATGGACATGAGTTTGAGCAAACTCCAGGAGATTATGAAGGATAGGGAAGCCTGGCGTGCTGCAGTCCATGGGGTTGCAAAAGGTCAGATACAACTTAGTAACTAACCAACAGTTTGGAGAAGAACAAGAGAGTTAACAGTGTGAATTAATGACAAGCATGTGGAAAGGATACTGAAGCTCTCAAATGTGCTTATCAAGTGGACATTTAAAAACTGAAACTTGTGTTTTATCAAAGTTCACAAAATTCTTTATTTTGATTATACACGTTTTTTTGGAGGGCTGTTTTCTTTTTGTTCTTCGGTAATAAAGCAACATTTGGGACATGGAGTTAAGCCTACTGTAGCCTTCAATTAGTCTGAACTTTAATGATTATATAAAGATATCACTTGAAGGAGGTTTGTTACCTGTTTACTTATTAGATCTGAATTAAAGAGGAATCATTAGTTTTACAGAGAAAATAACTAAGACACATTAGAGAAGAACTTTACATATAAGATTTAGACAACTGCTACCCAAAATAAATATAATGTGTGAGTCAAGAATGAGAACAAGTAGCCATATTAGTCTTTAAAAAGAAACAGGTGGAATTAATTCTACTGACTGCCGTTTAGTCTTTTAAGTCATATCTGACTCTCTTGTGATCCCATGGACTATAGCCAGCCAGGCTCCTCTGTCCGGGTGATTTCCTAGGCAAGAACACTGGAGTGGGTTGCCATTTCCTTCTCCAAGGAAATCTTCCTGACCCAGGGATGGAACCTGTGGCTCCTCCATTAGCAGGTGTATTCTTTACCTCTGAGCCATCAGGGAAGCCACTGATGGTTTGTTTAACCTAATGCGTTTGTGCAGAAAGTTAATACAGCAGGACCAAGGCTGCTCCCTTCAGAAGGGTCTGTGTGCAAGGGCGGCCCTTAGCTGGCATCTGGAAACCTGGCCTTCCTTCATTCCCCGACTGACAAGGGTAGTTCATGGTGCCTAGAGTTTGTGTTAGTATCACTTAGGCCAAATATTAACAACTGCTTTCCTTCTGTGAGTCTAGAATTTCAGTACATTTAAGGCGGAGAGTGCCTCTGTGAACAGTCCCTGGTTAAAACCTTGGGTGCTGAATCTAACGTCGGCTTTTCTGGGCAAAAACACTGAACAGGTTACTATATTTTTTGGTTGCTGGAGAAATGAACATGTTCAGTGTGCCCCTCCTGGGAGTGGTGAGCATAATCCCTGTGAAAGGATTTCTCCAAACTCAAAGACAGTCTTTTCCCTTTCACTGTAATTATTAGCGGTTAAACTGAATATATGCTGGTCCTAGAAATCACCTAACATATGGGTGGTGCTGTGGAAACCTGAAACAATATCCAAAATGCTATCATTTTAATATGTAATCAATATAAAACATTATTAAGAACATATTTTACATTCTTTATTTCATACCAGGTCTCTGAAATCTGGTATGTACTTCAGTAACTGTAGCACATCTCAGTGGAGCCTGGCTGCACAAGCGCTCACCAGCTACACATGGCGGTGGACCCAGCACCGGACGGCACGGGCACAGATGCCGGGAGTGAAGGTGCCGAGGAGAAAGTGGGAAGGCTAGAAGGTTTGCCTGCTAACCGCATCCTTGTATCAAGTGCTGACTTGTAGTTACTTGAAACAATGACACAACCTTTGCCGGGTTGTTTTTTATTTTTCAAGCTTGAAAAGTTTTCAAAATAAAACAATTTTTAGAAACAAACTGAGGTTGTGTCCTTAGGTCAAAAAGAAGCAACAGCGCAGTCTGCTTGTGGCAAACACCACCGCTGAACTCTTGACTTCCCCGCTGCTTGAAGAATTCACTACACTCAAAATAACTCAACATTTCCTCCTTTTAGCTCTTCAATTTTCATCTTCCATGTCAGTGAGGCCCCAGATTGTAAGCACCTCTGAGTCACTCTCTTGCCACTTTGCACCCTGTGGAGTGTCTCCACAACTCTTCTTTCAACTCATCGTTACTTCTTTGATTCAGATCTTCCTGGTTTCCCACCTCAACCATGGAAATAACCTCCTAAACAGCCTCCATGCCCCAATAAAAGCATAGCTCTTTTTTTAGAATAACATTCTTCAAAACTCCCCAATGCCTGTAACATGAAGTCTAACTTCAGCCTTTAGTTAAAGGTCTTTAAGCTCTAGCTTTAATCTACCATTCCCTGTTCATTTCTCTCTCTTCTCTCCCACTACTGCCTGCAGCCCAAATTAGCTCTGGCTCTATACCTTTTCCATTACAGCAACTCTGTTTGAAAATAACAACCTCACTTAACATTTCTACTTCGTAAAAATCAACCATCCTCAAGGATAAACTCAAAGGACCTTTCTGCAAGGACTAGTTGCTCCATAAACGATATTGCCCACTAGAAGTAACTTTGATATTTAATAAGAAAGCACTTTGTTTTCTGTCTTATATGGTCTTTGTCATAGTAAATTCTGTATTTACTTCATTTGCATATATGCCACTTCACTTAGGACAGGAGTCATATCATCCATTTTTATATCTTCATAGCAAACACTTCATATGGTAAAAGCTAAATAAATGAATGGAAGGCAGGTAGGAAGGCTGGTTGGTTAAATTAACTTCATAATCCAATGACCATCTGGCAATTCAAAAAGATCTTAGAAGAGCTCAGCTATAATAAAGCCTGTATATGGTCCCATACAACTTGATTTTAATACAGAATCCAGGGAGTAAAAATATAATACCCTGAAATTATAACTAAAGGGTAAAATGATCAATTCCCACATTTCTCAAGCAAAATACCTGATATCTTACTATTGTACTGAAATATGTATTGACTTTGAATTTGCAGAAATCATATAGGCTACTATTATACCATATTCATCAGTCAGGATACAAAATATCTTTGCCTCATAAGGACAACAGATAAGATATGCCACTTATTTTTAAAAATATATATAATGTGAACATATACATGTAATTATATCTGAAAGTCTGGGTGAATCTTTATATGCCGACTTTCTTCATTCAGGAGATGACTGTGAGGAAAGCAACCTGTTAAACAGGCTAATCAGTCCTGCCTAAATGTAGATGAAAGTTAAGGGCCATTCAAAACCAAGTCAAAAACATGATGGTGTGAAAGCAATTTTTTGTCAAAGCTAATGCAATATGATCTACACTTAAAATAAGCAAAGTCAACAAAATAATTATTAGGAGCTACTGATAAGTCACTTATACTTTTATAGGAGATCCCAAAACAACAGAATCATTTTGCCTTGTGAGGATTTGTTCATCTGAATTAACAAGAGTTTCCCTGGTGGCTCAGATGGTAAAGAGTCTACTTGCAGTCTAGGAGACCCGGGTTGGATTCCTGGGTCAGGAAGATCCCTTGGAGAAGGGAATGGCAACCCACTCAGTTATTCTTGCCTGGTGAATTCCATGGATAGAGGAGCCTTGTGGGTTACAGCTCATGGGGTCACAAGGAGTTGGACATGACTGAGCAACTAAAACACCACACACATATCAAGTTTTTAAGGGAAGAATGCTAAAATCTGTTCTCAAAGTTTCTGCACTTACATGCTGGGTCAGTGTGTCTACACATGAACTACAACATCCTTTAACGTGAAAAAGTTCCCACATGCTCATAAAATAATAAAGACACTTTTAAAGACTTTAGCAATCAGAAAAAAGACAAAATCTCCATTGTAATCAGAAGGAAGATGTCTAAAAGAATATACTGTAATCACAAGGAAGATGTCTAAAGAATATACACAGAAGGAAATGCAAATGTGTTACTACAAAAATCAACTAAGCACAAAAAACTGTTAATGATGGAAATGAGGGATAACAAAGCTGTAAGGCATATAGAAATCAATAGCAAAATTGTAGAAGTCTTTTCTTAGTAGCTACTTTAAATGTAAATGGATAAAACTTTCCATTCAAAAGGCAGAGATTAGCAGAAAAGAAAAAAAAACAACGAAGATTCAACTATACGATGTTTTATAAGAGATTCACTTTAGATCCAGAGACATAATTAGGTTGAAAGCAAAAGAAGAGAGGAAGATATTCCATGCAAAAAGACACCAAAGAGAGCTGGGATGGTGATATAAATAGAGGTGCCTATCAGAGATACTGCTGGTTTGGTTTCAGACTACCACAATGAAGTAATTATTCAAGGACTCACATGAATTTTTTGGTTTCCCAGTGCACATAAAAGTTACATTTATATTTTACTATAGACTATTAAGTGCACAAGTAGTATTACATCTAAAAAACTCAATGTACATATCTTAAAAACATCTTAGTGCTAAAAAATGCTAACCATCATCTAAGCAAGTCTTTTACAATAGTAACATCAACAATCACTGATAACCAGAAACGATAATAGTGAAAATGTTTGAAGTACTGTGAGAATGATCAGAGTGTGACAGAGAGACATGAGGTAAGCAACTGTTAGGAGAATGCCAGTAGATTTTTCAACACAGGGTTGCCACAGGGTTTACCCAGTGGCTCAGCAGTCACAAATCCGCCTGCAATGCTGGAGATGTGGGAGACACAGGTTTGATTTCTGGTCAGGAAGATCCCTTGGAGGAGTAAATGGCAACCCATTCCAGTATTTTTGCCAGGAAAACACCATGGACAGAGGAGCTTGGTGGGCTATAGTCCAGGTCGCAAACAGTCAGACATGACTGAGTAACTGAACACATACAGGGTTGCCACAAACCTTCAATTTGTAAAAAATGCAGTATCTGTTAAGATATGCCTGTATCAGACGAAAACAGACTTTAAGTCAAAATTGTTACAAATGACAAAGGGAGGACACTGTACCTTGATAAAAGGGTCAATTCACCAAGAAGATATAACAATTATAAATGTATATGGATCAAAAATCAGAGCCCTAAAATATAAGAAGTAAACACTGTTATAATTTAAGGGAGAATTAGACAGTTCTATGATAACAGTTGGAGACATCAATATTCTGCTTTCAATAATGAATGAACCCATACAGAAGATCAATAAGGAGGGAGTTCCCTGGTGGTCTAGTGGTTAGGACTCTGTGGTTTTCACTGCCAAGGGCCCAGGTTCAGTCTCTGGTTAGGGAACTAAGATCCCCCAAGCTGTGAGGGGCACACCCTCAAAAGACCAATAGGGAAATAAAGGACTTGAACAATACTATAACCCAATTGAACCTAACAGATATAAAAACCTCACCGGACAACATCGGAATATATTTTTCTCAAGTGCACATGGAACATTCTCTAGGACAGGCCATATATTAGGCCACACAAAGTCTTAATTTTAAAAGATTGATATCATACAAAGTATCTTTTCCAATCACAGTGAAATGAAACTAGAAATCAATAATAGAAGGAAAACTGGAAAATTTACAAATATGTGGAAATTACACTACGCACTCTTAACCAACATTTCAAAGATGATATCACAAGGGAAATTAGAAAATCCCTTGAGACAAATGAAAATACAACATATGAAACTTATAGAAAGCAGTGAAAGCAGTGATAAGAAGGAAATTTAAAGCTATAATGCCTACATTTTAAAAAAGGAGACAATAAAGGAGAAATACTTCAAATCATAGAGAACCAGAAACAGCAGAGCAAACGAAGTGTTCCTCATTTCCCAGGTCATTCCTGGAATCAAGGGTGCACTAGCTAATACATGTGTTGGAGATGTAACCACAGCCACTGATGGGGAAAATGCCAGCAATATGTCGTACTTAGAAGCTCACAGCAAAATCAAAGGGCTGCAGAGACAACATGAGTCTCACAGTAGCAACAGAACAGAAACATGGTCTCCTCTGGTGACACAGGAAGCGAAACATCACCCATACGAGATGAATTTAGCCTCTGGACCCCAAGAGATCCTACACATAGGAAGTGCCCCAAACCAGAGTTATGCCCTTCACTACCTCATCTTCCTCCAGCTCTTCCCCAGGGTCGTCACAAACCAGTACAACAACCCGGTTAGCCTCTATGCCTCTGAAAATATCTAAAACTTCAACAACGCCTTGGAGTCAAAGAGGCCGCCAGCAGGCAGATGAACAGCAGAGCTTTACACCATCCTCAGCTTCCAAGCAGACTTGTCTTTGGCAAAGAATCTGAAGTTGACAAGAGGCTTCTGGAGAAACAGGAGTTAAATGAGCCTCTGAGACAGCCTACTTCATTCCTGGTTTTGCAGGAAATCCTGGAGTCTGAGGAGAAAGGGGATCCCAACAGGCCCTCAGGACTCAGAAGTGACAAGGTTCCAGTCACCAAAGTGGCTACATCGACTAGAAACGCACAGAAGCTGCTCACGCCTGACAAAGGTGACACTGTGTTGTCCGTGTTCGTGAAGCTGTGGGACCATCACCGCCACCCCGAGTGTCACATGTGCACCAACTATGGCACCAATCTGAAATAGAAGGGTCATTTCTTCCTGGAGGATCAGATCTGCTGTGAAAAGCACGCCCAGGAGAGAGTCACTCCACCAGAGGGCTACGGTGTGACCACAGTGTTCCCCAAATGAGCCAGCAGTTCTGTACCCAATGCTGTTTTCCACACAGCCTCTGCTGTATCTTGTCCCTTGGAAGCTGTGGCCTCTCTCTTCCAAATTCTCACTTACGTTGGTTTTTCTCAATGATTATTAAATTTCACGTCCCCCTCTGTGCTGACTCATGCTGGCTGTGCGACGCCTGCTTTTATAATTAAAGGAAGATAGTCTTGTTCAGTGAACCCTTGCCAGCATCACTGTCTTTTCTTCCCCTCCATTCATCTCTGCTGCAAATGGACATCAGCCAAATTTGAACCAAATTTAATGCCTGACGGTGATTTTGATTTTACTCAATAAATTAACAGACTCCCAAAACTCAAGAGTTCCTTGTCTTTGTCAGAAGGATTAAAATATAAAGATTAAAGATAAATAAAATAGAGGGGAAAAAAACCTGGAGAAAATAAAAAACACCAATCTTGGTCTTTTGAAAAGATCAACAAACTAGGCAGATTTAGATACAATGACTAAGGAAAAGATTAAAGACTCAAATCACTAAAATCAGAAATGCAAGTTGGGACATTAGTATAAATTTTACATATATAAAAAGAATTAGAAAAGAATACTAAGAACAATTTGTATACCAAAAAAAGGCTAACTTAGATGAATTCCTAGAAACATACAATCTACCAAAACTGACAAAAAGGAAACAAGACCTCAAGAGATTTCTAAAGAGCAAGGAGACTGAATCAGTAATCAAACATATTTCAACAAGTAAAGCCCTAGACCAGATGGCTTCTTTATCAAACACATAAGAAAAATTAACAACAATCCTCAAACTCTTCCAAAAAGTTGAAGAGGAAGGATCAATTCTTACTTATTTATTGGCCAGCATTACTCTGACATCAAAGCCAGACAAAGAAACAACAAGAAAACAAAACTACAGACCAATATCCAAACATCCCTTATGAATATCAATGCAAAACCCCTCAACAAAATACTAGCACTGAATTCAGCAACACTTTAATGTGAGGATCAAGTGGGATATAAGGGTAGTTTAACATATAAAAAATAATTAACGTAATACACCTCAATAACAGAATGAAGGAGAAAAAACTCACATGATCAACTCATGTGAATCAGAAAAAGCATTTGATAAAATTCAACACCACTTCATGATAAAATAAAAAAAACACTTCAATAAAGCAGGAATACAAGACCATTTTTTCAATATGATAAAGGCTATATATGATAAACCCATAGTTAGCATCAGACTCAATGGTAAAGGTAGAAAGTTTTCCCCCTAAAATCAGGAACAAGACAAGAATGTCTGTTTTTATTTCTGTTTAATACAGTGTACTAGCCAGAGCAATTAGGTAAGAAAAGGAAACAAAAGCACTCAAATTGGAAGGGAAACTATAAAGTTATCTCTGTTGGCAGATGACATGATCTTACAAATAGTAAACTTGAAAACACCACAACACAGACATACATTCAGAGCAAATAAACTAATCCAGCAAAATTACAGGATACAAAATCAACTAAAATTAGTTACATATTTATACACTAGTAAGGAACAAATGATGATGTGATCCATAGGTTCATTGAGATTCCTATCAAAATTCCAAAAGTATTTTTTTGTAGAATAGAAAAACTTATTGCAAGATTCATGGAATCTCAAGGGACCCTGAATAGTTAAAATAAAGTTGAAAAAGAACAGAGTTGATGGCATTGAATCATGTTAATTATCATATGTGAAATCAATCGCCAGCCCAGGGTTGATGCTCGGGGCTGGTGCACCGAGATGTCCCAGGGGGAGGGAATCGGGAGGGAGGAGGTAGGGGGGTTCTGGAGGGGGAGCATATGTAAACCCATGGCAGTTTCATGTCATTGTATGGCAAAACCAACACAATAAAGTAAAGAAAATTAAAAAAAAAAAAAAAAGAACAGAGTTGAAAGTTTCCCCCTAAGTTCAAAACTTACTACAAAGCTATAGTAATCAAAGTAATTGGCATTAAGATAGACAAATAGATCAATGGAATAAAGAGCCTCTCAAATAAACTGTCACATGTATTATTAATATATGGTCAACTGATTTTTGACAAGGGTTATAAGATGATTAAAAGGGGAAAGGACAGTCTTTTCAAGAAGTGGTTCTGGAAAGCTGTATATTCACATGCAAAAGAATGAAGCTGAAAAAATTAATTTGAAATGAATCAAAGACCTAAATGTAAGAGTGAAAACTATAAAATTGTTAAAAGAAAATATGGAGAAAGGGAGTGACATCAGTTTGATGGTTCAAGTGCTTCCTCTGTCTCTTCCTTCAGTCTACAACCAGTAAAACATCCGTAACTCAACTCTGCCCAACAGACCAGGACGCTGGAGAATTGCACGTGTCTGTACCTAAAGGTGGGTGGAATGGAACACAAACAGCAGGAGGAATCCAGGGAATGGCAGAATCACTGCCTGCAGCACTTTGCTGCTACGGCTGAGCCAGCAATCCCAGAGAACCTGGTAGCAGCAGGGGAGGTGGTCCGTATAACACCAGCCTTTTGGCTGCAGTGGCACTCACAGCCACAGGGAACCAAACGCACTGGGATCTGCTACCCCACTCCTCTTGCCTGCAGTGGTGTTGCCTGAAAATCAGACAGTCCCGGTCACAGCAGAGATACCTGCACTCCAGCGCCCCTTCTCCCCTCCCCCTACTCCCACAGTAACAAAGTCTGCAACTCGGTAGATCCCAAACGCGGTGAAGTCCCTGTAATCCTTGTGCCCCAAATGTCAGTGCCAGCAGCATCAAGGCACCAAAGACCATTGAAGCACAATGACAACAAAGAAAATGACAAGGAAAGTGCCAACTCTCAAATACAACCAGAGGCAGCGCAAGTAAGAGAAACCAAAATTTGTGCTATAGCGCCACCTACTGAAACACTAGAGAAAGGCCTCTGATTTCTAACTTGTAGAATTCTTAGACTCAAGTAGGGTGGACTAGGGTAAGGAAAGTTATAGGATACAGGCCTACCCTGAGAAACATGAAAAATCTCAAATAAATCTAACCTTACATCTAAAGGAACTATAAAAAGAAGAATGAATGAAGTCCAAAGTCAGTAGAAGGAAAGAACTAATAAAAATCAAAGCAGAAATGTGTGAAAGAGACTAAAAAGACAATAAGAAAGACAGATGAAATTAAGAGATGCTCCTTTGAAAAGATTAACAAAACTGACAAAACTTTTGCTAGTCTAAGAAAAAAAGAGAGAAGATGTGATAAATAAGAGAGGAGAAATAACAAGGATACCACAGCAATATAAAGGATGACAAGAGAATATGATGAACAACTATATGACTACAAATTGGACAACCCAGAATGGACAAATTCTTAGAATCATCCAACCTTCCAAGACTGAACCATGAAGAAACAGAAAATTTTAACAGACTAATCGCTAGTAAAGTGGTCGAAATAATAAAAAATGTCCCCCCAAAACAAAAGTCCAGGACCAGATGGCTTTCTACCAATCATTCAAGATTTAATACCTATCTTTCGCAATCTCTTCCAACAAACTAAAGAAGAGAGAATATTTCCTACTCATTCCATTAGGCCACCATTACACTGACAGCAAAACCAGGGAAGACACTTCAAAGAAAATTATAGGCCAGTATCTCTGATGAACACAGATGCGAAAGTTCTCAATAAAATGTTAGCAAACCATACAACAATACATTAAAAGGATCATACAACATGATCAAGTGGGATTTGCCCTAGGGATGAAAAGGTGTTTCAACATCCACAAATTAATCAATATGATACACCCCATGAACAAAATGAAGGATAAAAACCATGATTGTCTCAACAGATGATGAAGCATCTGACAAGGTTTAATATTCATTTATGATAAAAACTCTCAATAAAATCGGTATAGGAGGAATGTACAAAAAATATAATAAAGGCCATATATAGCAAACCTGTATCTAATGTAACATTCAGTGATGAAAACTTTAAGCTATTCCTTTAAGATCAGAAACAAGACAAGGATGCCCAATCTTGCCACTCTTATTCAACACAGTATTGGAAGTCCTAACCAGAGAAATTATGCAATAAAAAGAGATAAAAGGTACCTGATTTGGAAAACAAGAGGCAAAAACTGTACTACTTGTGGGTGACAAGATTTTATACATAGAATACTCTAAAAAATTCACCAAAAAAACCTTTGGAAATAATAAAAAAGAATGTAGTAGTTGCAGGGTATAAGATCAATATAAAAAAATATGGTGCATTCCTATATACTAACAATGAGCCAACAAGAAAGCAGTTAAGAGAATCCCATTTACAATCACAACAGAAAGAATACAATACTTAAGTATAAACTTATCTAGGAGGTAATAAGACCTGTACAATGAAAACGGTAAGATTATTGTTGAAAGAAATTGAAGACACAAATTAATGGAAATATACTTTGTGTTCATGGACTAAAGAATTAACATTATTAAAATGTCCAAATTACCTAAAACAAACTACAGATTCAATGCAATTCCTATCAGAATTCTAAGGACATTTTCTCAGAAACAGAACAAAAAACTCTAAAATTTATATAGAAACATAAAAGACCCCAAATAGTCAAAGCAATCCTGAGAAAAATAGACAAAGCTGGAGGTATCACACTCCCTGATTACAAATTATATTACTAAGCTACAGTATTCAAAATAGCATGTTATTGGCAGAAAACAGACAGAAATTAATGGAAAAGAACCGAGAGCCCAGAAATACACCCACACATATATGAACAACTAATTTAAAACAAAGAAGCAAAGAACATACAACGGAGACAGAACAGTCTTTTCAATAAATGGCATAAGGAAAACTGAACAGCCAGTGAGAAAGAATGAAACTAGATCACTACCTCACACCAAACACAAAAGTCAACTCCAAATAGATTAGATACTTGAATGTAGCACCTGAAATCATAAAACTCCTTGATGAAAACAAGCAGTACACTCTTTGCTCTTGGTCTTAGCAAACATTTTTCTGAATATGTCTCCTCAGGCAAAGGAAATAAAAGCAAAAATAAAACGTGAGACTACATCAAACTAAAGAAGCTTTTGTACAGGAAAGGAAGCCATCAACAAATGCAAATGCAACCTACTGAATAGGAGAAAATATTTGCAAATCATATATCCAATATGGGGTTAATATACAAAATAAAAGAAATAACCCATAGAACTCAACAACCAAAAAACAAAGAACTAGATTTAAAAAATGGGCAGAGGTATTTAAAAGACATGGTTCCAAAGAAGACATACCAGTAGCCAAGAGGCACATGAAAAAATGCTTAACATCACTATTAGGGAAATGCAAATCAAAACAGTAACAAGATACCACCTCACACCAGTCAGAATGGCTATTATCAAAAAGACAAGAGATAACAAGTGTTAGAGAGGATGTGAAGAAAAGGAACCTCCACATAGTTCTGGTGGAAATGTAAGTTGTTGCAGACATTATGGAAAACAGTATGGAGACTCTTCAAAAAATTAAGAACCAGAACTTCCACATGATCCAGCTATTCCACTTCTGGGTATTTATCCAAAGAATAAGAAAATACTAATTTAAAAAGATTTATGCCCCTGTGTTCATCTCAGCATTATTTCGATAGCCAAGCTATCCAAAGAACCAAAGCCCCACTGATGGATGAATGGATAACATGCGGTATATATGTCTTTGTAAAATGGACTAGTACTCAACTGTAAGAAAAGGTGAAATCTTGTCATCTGCAACAACATGGATAGACCCAAGGGGTATTTTGCGAAATGAGAATCAGAAGGGAAAAGACACAGGATTTCACTCATATGTGGACTATTTAAAAAAACAAAGAATAGACCAAACCAAACACACAGTTACAGAAAACAGAGCAGTGGTTATGGGAGGTGGGGAGGGCAAGTGGGCAAAAGAGGCCAAATGCACAGTGACAGACGGAAAACAAACTTTCGGTGGTGACTATGCTGCTGTACATACAAAAATAAAACTACGACACTGCATACACAGGACACAGAATACTAGACATTGATAAAAAACTTGCTATCAATATTTTTAAAAACAGGAAGAGCTTCATAATGTTGTCTTTGGCAATGGTTTCTTGATTGTGACACTGAAAGCATAGACAAAAAGGAAAAAATAGACAAACTGGATAACATCAAGTTTTTGTTTTCTCAAAGTACACTATCAGGACAGTGAAAAGATAATGCACAGAATGGGAAAAAATGCTTGTTAATCATACATCTGATGAGAGATTAATATCCAGAATATATAAGGAACTTCTACAACTTAACAAAAAACCAAGAACCTACCTGGTGGCTCAAATGGTTAAGAAATTGCCTGCAATACAGGAAGCTTGGGTTTGATCCCTGGGTTGGGAAAGATCTCTTGGAGAAGGGAATAGCTACCCACCCCAGTACTCTTCCTTGGAGAATTTCATGAACAGAGGAGCTTGGGGGGCTACAGTCCATGGGGTAGCAGAGTCAGACACAAACTGAGTGGCTAACACTTTCACTTTTGAGTTAAAAAATGAGTAAAGGACTAAATACAAGCATACTACACATTCAGACTGCTGCAATAAAGCAAGTATTGTAGTAAGCTGAGTCATACAAAGATTTTGGTTTCCCATTGCATATAAAAGGTATGCTTACACTATGCTGTAATGTATTAAGTACGTAATAGTATTACATCTAAGAAAATAATGCACATAACTTAATTAAAAAATATTTTACTGCTAAAAAATGCTAACTGCCATCTGAGCTTTCAGGAAGTCATCATCTTTTTACGATAATAGCATCAAAGATCACTGATCACAGATCACCATAATACATACAGTAATGAATAAGTTTGTAATGTGAGAATTACTAAAACGTAATACAGAAACATGCAGTGAGCAAATGTTGAAAAAATGGTGCTGACTAACTTGCTCAAGGCAGAGTAGCCATAAGACTTGAATGTGCAAAAAAAAAAATGCAGCGTCTATGAAGTGCAATAAAATGAAGTAGTCACGGAAGAAGGTATACAAATGGCCAAGAGGCATGAAAAGATACTCAACATCACTCATCATTAGGGAAAATACAAATTGGAATCACAAATGAAAAAAAATCACACTTCATACAGCCATTAGGATGGCTACTGCCAAAAAAAAAAGTTTTGGTGAGGATGGGGACCAACCCTATTGCATTTTTGGAGGGAATGTAAAATGGAACAGCTGCCGTGAAGACAGCTGGTGGTCCTCAAAATCTCAGACATTTTAAATTTTAATATTCTGATATTACATTTTAATATTCTATATAGAATATCCATACGTAGTTAGGGAGTTTGGAATCAACACGTACACAATATTGCATTTAAGGAGGACAGCCAACAAAGACCTACTGTGAAGCACAAGGAACTCTGTTTCGGGTTATGTGGCAGCCTAGATGGGAGGGAAGTGCCGGAGCCGTCAGGAAGCCCCCTCACTGGATGACAAGGTCACAGACTGAGAAGGAAACTGCAATGTGGATTTTCCTTCGGGGCATCCCAAGGCAAGGCCCCTCCTGGTATTTTTCTTGGGAAGTTCTGTTTATGCTCTGAACACTAGCTCATCTCAGTAGGTCAGTCCCAGTTAGAAAAAATTCATCCTGAGATAATTCCCTCCGACCTTATTTTCCTCAGGGGATCCGGGAAGGCAGATTCCCTTTCCCGAGGACTAAGGAGGAATAAGGGACATTTAAATAGATTACTATACCTCCTACTAGTTACTGGGGAGTCTACCAAGAGTTCTCTGGGGGTCATGGCAGAGCCACCACCAGAAGGGCTCGTACTTGGGTCACCTTTCCACATCCCACTCCCCCGACCACTCCACGGAGGAGGCTCCCTTCCTTGAAAAAACCAGACTGGAATGGGACTTAGGAATGCTCATAACTGTGGCCAGCATAGTTGGAGACACTGATTGCTTTAGGGTAGCGTAGACATAGGAATTCCTTTTAGTAGTTGTAAGGTTAATAGGGTTTCATTGTTAAAGCAGTGCTGCTAAACTGTCTCTTTGTCTTCTTTTCTCTTTCCTTGTAAAAACCAAAATAGGTTAATAGAATAAAACAGTTTCAAGCTTAAGCCCCTCTTTCTAGCTTCTACATAGCTGCACCTTGTCAGGGAACACTTGGCAGGAGGCTTCCTGTGTGCTGTTTTTTGATGTCCCTTATCAATCCCTGAATATTCAGAGATGAGTGGAGAGGCACACCTTTCCTGGGGACAAAAGAAATGCATACATTCTTAAAGTAAAGTAACCATTTACAGCCTTCTTCCCTCTCAGATATGGAAAGTGAGTTTTTACAACCCCTTCTCTTTGAGATAGATTCTAGCCTTATGTTTCCTGGATAAGTTGCAAGATTTTTATCTTTGCTGAAAAGGCTATCTTGTAAGACAGTGTATATATGCCCACATTATGCTGAATAAAAAGTATGCTAGAGACATTCAAATGGTAAACATACTATTGTTAAGTCTAATTATGCAGAAATCCGACCTTTAACAAGGAAAATGAGCTTAAAGTTGTTGATGGTAGGCAGAAAACAAAAGATTGCATAAAATAGTTGTGATGTAATGGGGATGTTTTTTGGCTATAAAACTGTAAACTAACAAAAATAAAGTGAGAGACTTCTCCATCACCCCACAAAACTAACAGCAATAAAGAGAGACTGTTTCATCACCACACATCGACTCAGCTCAGTTCTTCCGCCGACGCCACTCATCCCTCAAGACCCCCGGACCCAACGGGGCTGGACCCCGGCAGGGAAGTTTGGGGGAGAATGGAAACATGTATATGTATGGCTGAATTCTTTTGCTGTCTACCTGGAACTATTAGAACATTGTTAGCTGGCTATACGCCAGTGAAAAATAAAAAATTTAAAAATAAACAATATTTCTATGACCCAGCAATTTCACTTCTAGGCATAGTATATACTGCAAAAACTGAAATCAGAGGTTCAAAGAGATAACTCTATGCCAGTATCCATAGTGGCTTTATTCATAGTAGCCAAAAGCAGAAATAACTCAAGTGTTCATCAACAGATGAAACAATAAACAAAAATGTATATGTAAGATGGAAAATTATTCAGCCTTAAAAAGGACCGAAATTCTTAGAAACATACTAAGTATAATAAATGAGACACAAAAGGACAAACATTCCATTTATATGAGGTATCTCAAGAATAGGGAAATTCATAGAGACAGAAAGTAAGATAGAGGTTACCTGGGGTTGGGGGAATAGGGAATGGACGTTATTATTTAATGGGTATAGATCTTTAATTTGGGATGTTACATAAGTTCTGCAAGTGGATAATGGTGATGGTTGTATGATGTTGTGAATGTGCTTAATGCCACTGAACTGTACACTTAAAAATGGCTTAGGGTGTATTTTACCATAATTTAAAAATATATACAACCATTCTAGAAGGGTATTTAGCAAAACCCAACAGTGGCCACAGGACTGGAAAAGGCCAGTTTTCATTCCAATTCCAAAGAAGGGCAGGGCTAAAGAATGTTCAAACCACCTGGCAACTGCACTCACTTCCCACGCTAATAAGGGTATGCTCAAAATCCTTCGAGCTAGGCTTCAGTAGTACTTGAATCGAGAACCTCCAGATGTACAAGCTGGATTTAGAAAAGGCAGAGGAAACAGAGATCAAATTGCCAACATCCACTGCATCAGAGAGAAAGCAAGGGAATTCTAGAAAAACATCTACTTCTATTTCATTGACTATGCGAAAGCCTTTGCCAGTGTGGATCACAAACAAACTGTGGAAAATTCTTCAAGAGATAGGAATACCAGACCATCTAACCCGTTTCCTGAGAAACCCATGTGAGGGTCAGGAAGCAACAGTTAGAACTGAACATGGAACAACAGATTGGATCCAAATTGGGAAAGGAATACGCCAAGTCTGTATACTGTCACCCTGTTCATTTAACTTATATGCAGAGTACATCATGCAAAATGCCAGGCTGGGTGAGTAGCAGGCTAGAATCAAGATTGCTGGGAGAAATATCAACAACTTCAGATTAGTACCACTCAAATGGCAGAAAATAAAGAGGAATTAAAGAGCCTTTTGATGAAGGTGAAGGAGGAGAGTGAAAAATCTGGCTGAAAACTCAACATTAAAAAACTAAGATCATGGCATCCGGTCCCATTACTTCATGGCAAACAGAAGGGAAAAAGTGGAAGCAGTGACAGATTTTCTGTTCTTGGGCTCCAAAATCACTGCAATGGTGACTGCAGTCATGCAATTAGAAGACGCTTGGTTCTTGGAAAGAAGGCTACAACAAACCTAGACAGCGTAGTAAAGAGCAAAGACATCACTTTGCTGACAAAGCCAACAATCCATGGTTTTTCCAGTAGTCATGTACAGATGTGAGAGCTGGACCATAAAGTAGGCTGAGTACTGAAGAATTGATGCTGAGTCTCCTGCATTGCAGGCGGATTCTTTATTGTCTGAGCCACCAGGGAAGCCCAATGGATATCCTAGGATTGAACAAATATACTGTAGATAATCACAGTCAGATTTCTCACTGGAAGAGAAGGAAAGGGCATTTTGGAAACATGGTTGATTCTAAGGCTCAGAAGAGAAAATGTAAGTTGAGCCTGGTTCATTCTTACTTTCTGTATCAGAAAAGGATACGATTTAAAAATAACAGGCTTACCCAAAGACTATAGGATGCAACCTGAAGGAGCTCCCAATGGCCAAAGCTTGGATGTTTAGCACCAAAGTAAATGCTACTATAGAATTATATATATATGTATATATACACATATATACACACACATATATATATATATAATAGAGTAAAATAAATATCCATGAGCTCATAGTGACACAAATAGAATAAAGAAATGAGGGGGAAAGAATAGCTCTTCCTCATAAAATTATAATTAACAAATGTAGAAAGAATGATGCAAACAGAAAACCACCTTAAAGTAAATACTTTAGTAATAGTTATTACAGGCAGAAACCATTAATGGATGCTAATATTAGCGAGAAAAAGGGTATTTGCATACTCTCAGAGAAAGTTATTAATTTGAAAAGAAAAATTGTTAAATTTATAGTGTAGAAATGTGGCAGATAGTACCTTAAGAAAGTGATCCAAGTTAGTGTGAGGCAAAGCCATATTATGTACTGAGAAAGGTGGAACGTGATTTCTATTATATTCTTGACAGACATGCATAACCTCAGTTCATAAGAGAGAGAACATCAGAGAAACCTAAACCAAAGGACATTCTACTAAGTAGCTAGCCAGTGCTCTTCAAATGCATCCAGGTGATTAAACACTGAGAAAGTGCCACAAACAGATCAAACTGAAGGAGACATGACAAAAGCAACTTGCGATTTTGGATCAGAAAAGGACATTAATGAGAAAACTAGTGATTTTTGAGTAAGGTCTATATACTGGTTAATAATACTGCATCAGTGTTAACATTAATTCATACTACTGATAATTATTTTTAATTTTGAAACTCCTGAGAGAAGTCTCCACTTTTTTCACTCCCTACCATCTATCTTTACAACTGATAGTGTTGCAATTTATGCATTACCACGCTTTTTTTCACCCATGACAGTCAATTCTTTAAGAATGCATTCTAAGACCTATTTACTTCTACATTCTGTGACTAGCAGTCTTTGTCAAAAGGAAACCCTCAATAATTGTATTTTGAGTAAATGATTATATAAAAGATCTCATTGCTGTAGAAATTATTTACTTACGCTCCACAAAGGAAGTAAAGAGCATTCTGAACCTGCTTAGTCGACTGCCTTCGTCTGCCCACATGCGTATCACCCCAACTCCCGTCTTAAGCATTACATCATTGGCCACAGTGCTGCAAAATTTGGCCTTCAGATTTTCAATAGAACTGCTTCCATCGTAGACTGCAACGAAGTTTCTCTTGCATTCATTTGAGTGCTCCATTTGATAATCTAGGAACCTCAAATAAATCTGTAACATTAAAACAAAGAAAAACAGTGCTTTTAAAAAGATATTAATTTTAATTTTGTAGTTATATTATCCAATCAATATGTAACGTGGACTGAACTGAATTAAAACAGCTGATAGAAAAAACAATAGATAAAAGGCTGATGCCTAAGAAGGTAAAAGAAGTAAGACTAACGTTCTGTTTCTTTGGTTGTCTTAATAATGGAACCAAGCGTTAAGGAACCTAAAGCTTGTGTTTTGTCTATAAAGAGAAACTTTTTGCTTCACGAGGCCTGACTATCGTACATATTTTCCTTGTTATAAAAACAATCTTGTGATCCTGACAAACTGGGAAAATAAAAGAAACATTCATAATTCTATCACTCTAACAATTACTGTGATTAACTTTTTTCAGTTTTTCTTCTCATTTTTAAAACCTAAGCTTAATTTTAAGATATACATGCTCTGCTTTTGCTGTAACACATCAGAACTTACCCATCGCTTCATAGTTATAATCATTCCTATGATGTCATTTATTTATCCACTATCCTACTGTGGCGCATGTAAGTGGTTTTATGATTTTACTCCATAAATTAACAATTTCTAAGTTTTCGGTCGCAAAGATTTAAACTGGAGTTTCAGAATAAGCACTAGTATTCTATTGCTTAGTATCCCCTTTCCTCCAATTTCATAGGCAGTCTGCTACCCAGCGCTCAGTTTCCTTAAAATGTGCTTGACCCATTCTTATTTGAAGAGTTCCACTGGACTTTAGGCTTAGAAACACCTTGAGCAAAATCTCCAAAAGAACAGAATGAGACAAGTACTATTCTTTATGGGCTGGGAGGAAATTAAGGCTCACTCAGCCTAAGGAACTTGCCCAAGGATACTTAGGGCAAGGATGTGAACCTAAGCTGGTCTGAATCTTACTAAGATGTATGTTACCCACATTCCCCGGGATGCCTTTCCTGTGTGTAAGTGCACACACGCACACACACACACTCTTCACATACACGGTTCATTTTTGGATATAGTTGCTCATATGTGACTCTACAATTAAAGTAAAATTTTAGTGAATGAAGAATAAAGATTTCTTTGATTGTGACTGGAGATGTCTAGTGGGTATTCACCTTGCTGACTGCTATCTCTGAGGTAGCGGTATGATGCCACACCCACCCTGTAATTTAAAGGGCTTCATAAAACAAAAACATCAGACACTTCCCCCCCTAAAATACCTTGATGACATAAAACGAAGAACGAAAACTCAAAAATATATCTCAGAGTTAAATTTTGACCCGTTAACTTTGGCTTATTTGAAATGACCAATTTGTCACTTTCATGAGCAAAATTACTGGTAATGTACTTCCATTTCAAAACTTCACAAAACCTCATAAATGTATTTTAACACAGAAGTAGTATGTTTGCTTAAAATATACAATCTGTTTTCATTACTTTCTCCATCATTTATATAACCAGAACATTCTGCCCATGGTTGTCTGGTGGTGAGTATCACTAATATTCATTATTGTCTTCTCCATTAGACTGGATGGTCTTCCAATGAGAGTGTCAATGTGCTATCCAGTATAATTCTTGCTCAGAAAGAGCAATCAATGAAAAAGTGAACAGGTTTGTAAAACCTAGTTTTGACAGAGCTGAATATCAGGAAGACCATCAAGAAGTCTCAAGTATTTACTCTTTTTTTTTAAATCTGAAGAAACACCGTACTTGTGTAAGGCCATAGTAAATGCGCTTTAAACATGTAACTTTTAAAAATCAAAGTTTTAAGGTAAGCCATATGACAAAAACAACATTCTTTTCTATTGTGAATACAGTTAAATATTGATATTATAGTTTAATTCAACTAAACTTCAGAAAATATTTCTTACATCATGAGGCTAACAAATTGAAATGGGCGGGGCACAAACTACTCTTCTCTCACTCAGACTGCAGAAGATCTTTAATTAAGCATAAACACTCTTGGCCTCTTACCTACTCCTATACCCTCCCAGGGAAGTGGAGAGAGTCATCTGGATCGGGGATGGTATTTAGTCACTTTTCCTTTCCTCCTTCCCTGGACCAGTGAATAACAGTGACCTGGGTAAGTGGGTCTCTTCTGCAGATGCACTTTCCTTGGATGGGATGTTCCAGTCTAGGACCGGGTGGGTAGGGAGTTAGCAGGTCTAGTCTGATTCTCTCACTATAAGCTGCTTTCTAGCCTTTATTATAATAAAGGGGCTATTCTGAAGCTCCACTGTCTCAACTGGTTCATAAATCCAATGGGGAAAAGGTCGCTTTTTTTAGAGGCCCCAAAGACCACAAAAGAAATGCAATGAGATCCTCAGAAAGCTGTTATATTTATGGAAAGGCCACTGATAAAACAGACTAAAACACTACTTAAATGCAAACACCAATGACTTTTATATGTAAGTGAATTTTTCTTGGAACATCACCTGTAAACTAGTTTACCCCATTTTGAGTATTCAAGGGTTTATCGTGGTCTTTAACATTTTATCTTTTAAACTCCTCAAATGAAATCATCTGCTTACTCTTTTAGTTGAACCCAATTAAAAAATTTTGAACCAATTTCCACGTCAAGGGTTTTTTATGTTAACTTTAAAAAATAATTTACTTCTATATGTTAAAAGTAACATTCTTCAATATTTAACATTCTAGGTTACATTCCTAAAAAACTTATGAATACAAAATCACTTCTTCATGAGGTATTTTATAAAAGAGCCACATCTAAAGTATTAATTTCACTTAAACATTTAAATAACTAATTATTAAATATTGTAAAAAGAAAAAAACCCACAAACCCCACCTCACGTCCGCACAGTCATCCCTCAGTAGCACTGGGTAATTGGTTCTAGGAAGGTCCTGCTCTGGACACCAAAACCTGCCTGTGCTCAAGCCCTACAGTGCAGCCTCTGTATTGGTGGCTCCGTGTCTACAGACACGACCAACTGCAGATTGCATAGCACTATAATATTTACTGAATAAAACCTATATATGTGGACTTGTACAGTTCAATTCTGTGTACAGCTGGCCCTTGACATGGGTTTCAAATACGCAGGTTCATTTATGTAGATTTTATTCAATGATTACATACTATAGTATTACACTACGCTTCCCTGGTGGTTCAGATGGTAAAGAATCTGCCCGAAATGTGGGAGACCTGTGGTCAATCCCTGGTTTGGGAAGATCCCCTGGAGAAGGGAATGGCAACCCACTCCAGTATTCTTGTCTGGAGAATTCCATGGACAGAGGAGACTGGTGGGCTGCAGACATTGGGTTACAAAGAGCTGGACATGACTGAGTGACTAACACTTTCACTTTCTTCCACAACACTACAGTCTGTTGCTGGTTGAATCTGAGGATATGGAACCTCAGATACTGAGGGTTGACTATAAAGTTATACCTAGGATTTCATCTGCGAGTGGTCAGTGACCCTAGCCTCTATGTCGTTCAAGGGTCAGCGGTACAACTAAAGCCACCTATGTTCCTACTATCTTTTCTACATTCCCTGTTTTGAGTATGATTTTTATAATTACTATGTACATTTTTAGACTTTTAAATGTATGTATCTATAAAAATATGTAGTATTTTTGCATATTTTTATTTGTGTATTTTAAAAGCTTGTATCATTGTAGAAATAAGTCACTACTTATCCATTTTCCTTTTGGACATTTAGCTTGCTTCCACTTTTAAAAATATTAAGTTATTGCTGTAAACATTCTTGCATTCTGATTATGCTCTCACACGATGAGCATCTGGGTACACATCTAGAAGCATGGTTGCTGTGTCATAAGACGTGACCATTTTCAGCTTTACCAGGGTATGCCCAATGGCTTTCCAAAGTGGTTGCAGCAATTTATTCTCCCAAAGCAAGTGGAGAGCATCTCCATTCTTCAATCTTTGTTGATACTTGGTCACATCAAGACATTCAATCCCATCTCAAGTAATATAAAATTCTCTGACAAATGCACAGGGTCAAGTGACAGACACCACAATCAAGAACAGTTCCCTCACCCTCCACCTGGCCCCCTCCAAATCCTTTCCAGCTCCTCAGCAGTCCAAATCCATCTTCAGCCTTAATTCCTGGCAACCAATCTTTTGCTGTCCTGTAGTTCCACCTTTCCCACAAATGTTACAATTTCATATAAATAAAATCATAGTATATTCTGAGTCAGCAGTCTTTCAGTTAGCACAATGCATGTGAGCTTCTTCTATGCTACTGCATCCCCCATAGTTTGTATCTTATTACTCCGGAATAGATTTCACTACACAGATGTACCACAGTTTATTAACAACTGAAGAGTATTTGGATTGTTTCCAGTTTTTGTTTATTATGGATAAAGCTACTGTAAATATTTACATTTAAGTTTTTTTGTGTAAACATGTTTTTCTTTCTCCTGGGTACCCAGCCAGGAGACTGCTGACTCACATGATAACTTTATAGGAAATCACCAAGCTGTTTTCCAAAATGGCTATATCATTCTGTATTCCTACCAGGAGTGTTGCTACATTCCCAATTGCTCTACATAGTTCCCAGCACCTGGTATTGTCTGTTTTAAAATATTAGTTACTTTAATAGAAGTAGAGACCTATTTCATTGCAGTTTTAATCTGCAGTTTTGAAATGTTGACATATTCTCTGGTGCCTGTTCAAAATCTCCTACTCATATTTACATTAGGTACTTTTCTTATAGTTGAGTTTTGAGTTCTGGATTAAAGAAGTCTTTTGACAAGTGACTTACAAATATTTTCTCTTAGTGGATTCTCATTCAACAGTGAAAAGAAAGAGCTTTAATTTTAATGAAATTTATAGTTTTTTAAAAATAGATTCTTCTTTGATCTAAGAACTCTTTCCCTAGCCCAAAGTTTTTGCCTACGTGTTCTTCTAAAAGTTTTACAGTATTATACTTGTGTTTATAATCCAGTTTAGGTTAATTTTTAATATAAGGTATAAATACAGGTATAGGTTAAATTTTTTTAAAAAAAGTATGGGTATCTGGTTGTTCTTAGCACCATTTGTTGAAGACAAGACTATCCATTGAATTGACATTGTATCTCTTAAAGAAAAAAATAAATCATATTTGTACAAATCCTTTTCTGAGTTCTATTCTGTTCCACTGATTTGTGTGTTTGTCCTTTGTCAGTACCCCACTGTTTTGGTTACTGAAGATCTGAAGTCCTGAAATCAGGTGGTGAGTTTTCCATCTTTGCACTTTTTGAAAATTGTTTTGGCTCTTATAATTCCTCGTGTTTTCATTATATTCTAGAAAGAGTTTGTCTACATTTACAAAAACATAGCAGAGGTTTTCATTTGAACTGTATTTGTTTATACAGATCTATTTCAGAAGAACTTATGTTAACACTACTGGGTCCATATCAATAGGTATACACAGTATTGCTGTTGCTTTTCAGTTAAGTTGTGTTCGACTCTGCAACCCCATGAGCTGCAGCAGACCAGACTTTCCTGTCCTCCCCTATCTCCCAGAGTTTGCTCAAACTCATGTCCATTGAGTCAGCGATGTCATCCAACCATCTTATCCTCTGTCTCCCCATTCCCCTCCTGCCCTCAATCGTTCCCAGCATCAGTCTTTTCCAATGAGTCAGCTCTTCATAACGGGTGGCCAAAGTATTGAAGCTTCAGCATCAGTCCTTCCAGTAGATGTTCAGGGATGATTTCCTTTAGGATTCACTTGACCTCCTTGCTGTTCAAGGGACTCTCAAGAGTGTTCTCCTGCATCACAGTTTGAAACCATCAATTCTTCAGCATTCAGCTTTCTTTATGGTTCAACTCTCACATCCATACATGACTAATGGAAAAAAAAATAGCTTTGACTATGCAGACCTGTGTCAGCAAAGTGATCTCTCTGCTTTTTAATATGCTGTTTAGGTTTGTCATACTTTTCTTCCAAGGAGCAACTGTCTTAATTTTGTGGCTTTAGTCACCATCTACAGTGATTTTGGAGTCTAAGAAAATAAAATGTCACTGTTTCCACTTTTCCTCCATCTATTTATCATGAAGTGATGGAACAGGATGCCACGATCTTAAGTTTTTTGAATGTTGAGTTTTAAACCAGCTTTTTCACTCTCCTCTCACCTTCATCAAGAGGCTTAGTTCCTCTTCACTTTCTACCATTACAGTAGTATCATCTGCATATCTGAGGTTGTTGCTAATTCCCCGAGCAATCTTAATTTCAGTTTATAACTCATCAGTCCAGGATTTTGCATGATGTACTCTGCATATAAGTTAAAAATATAGGGTGACAATATACAGCCTTGAAGTACTCCTTTCCCAATCTGGAACGTCTATTGTTCCACATTTGGTTCTAATTGCTGCTTCTTGTCCTGCAGTCACATTTCTCAGGAGTCAGGTAAGGGGGTCTGGTATTCCCATCTCTTAAAGAATTTTCCAGCTTGTTGTGATTCACAGAGTCTTTAGTGTAGTCAATGAAGCAGATGTTTTGTTAGAATTCCCTTACTTTTCCTATGATCCAATGGATGTTGGCAATTTGATCTCTGGTTCCTCTGCCTTTTCTAAATCCAGCTTGCACATCTGGAAGTTCCCAATTCATGTACTGCTGAAGCCTAGCTTGAAGGATTTTGAGCATCGTCTTGCTAGCATGAGAAATGAGTGCAATTGTATGGTAGTTTGAACATTCTTTGGGATTGCCTTTGGGACTGGAATGAAAACAGTATATATTTCCATTTATTCAAGTCTTTGAATTTTTTTTATCAGGGTTCTGCAGTTTATAGATGCTGTGTTTACTTTTTTTGGATGGGGGAAGGGAAGGGCTACTTTAAATGGTATTGCTGCTTTCTTAATTTTGAACTCCAATTGCTCATTCTTCAAATATTGAATCAGATAGTATAATTGACCCTTGATCAACATGGGACATAAGAGGCGCTGACCCTCCTTGCAGTCAAAAACCCATGTATAACTTCACAGTCAGCCCACAATATCCTCGGTTCTGCATTTATGGATTCAACCAACCATTGACGGTATAGTAGTAGGTATTTACTCTTAAAAAAAATCCGTCTGCAAGTGAATCAGTGCAGTTCAAATTCATCTTATTTAAGCATCAACTACATATAAAAAAACACAACTGACATTTATCTATTGGCCTTTTATCCAACCTTGCTAAACTGACTTCTTTATTCCAGGAGTTTTATAAGGGTACATTTGTTAATTTTTTACATAATTATGTCATCTGGAAAAATAGTTTATTTGCCACTTTTCACTGTCTACAACTTCCAGTATGGTGTTCAGTGGCAGTTATCTTGTTGCTAATTTTGAGGGGAAATGCATTCACGTTTTCACAAGTATGGTGTCCGCTGTACATTTTGGTAGACATCCTTTATCAGGTTATAGAAGTTCCACTCTCTTTAATTTTCTATTTTCATCATTAATGGCTGTTGATTCTTTTAACAAACTGAGATAATCATGCAGCATTCTTTCTTTACATAATGAATCACATTGATTTTTCAAATATGAATCAGCCTTGCATTCCTGGGATAAACCACACCTGGTTGTGGTTATTTCAGCTTATTATACTTTTTTAATATATTGCTGGTTTAGACTGGCCAATACTTTGTTAGGGATTTTTGTTATCTATTTTCTGGAGTAACACTACGATACCAATTTCAACATGTGGGTCTTCCCTCCACATCCCCCCACTACAACAGCAATCCTCAAATATCAATTAGGTGTCCTACGATTCAATTCAGTGATAACTCCAGCGAGCCAGAGACAGCATCAGATTCCAAAGGTTGGGGGCTTACTCTCAGGGGAATGGCTTCCACTTCAGAGGCCAAACACAAGATCAGGTTGTCATGTGACTCTGACTCACTACAAGTCTGTGTTTCCTAAGGTCTCATTCTTGTTGTTCAGTTTTGTCTGACTCTTTGTGACCCCATGGACTGCAGCATGCCAGGCTTCCCTGTCCTTCACCATCTCCTGGAGCTTGCTCAAACTCTCATTCATTGAGTCAGTGATGCCATTCAACCATCTTGTCCTCTGTCGTCCCCTTCTCTTCCTGCATCAGGAAAAGAATCTTTTACAGCATCAGGGTCTTTTCTAATCAATCAGGTGACCATAGTATTGAAGCTTCAGCTTCAGCATAAGCCCTTCTAATAAGAATATTCAGGACTGATTTTCTATAGCATTGACTGGTTTCATCTCCTTGCAGTCCAAGAGATTCTCAAGAGTCTTCTCCAACACCACAGCTCAAAAGCATTAATTTTTGGATTCCTTTAATTTAGTTTAATAGAGTGTTTAATAGTTTAAATTTAAAAGTTTAATTTAATAAAGTGGCTTAAAGGACTTATCAGTTTACTTACTAGATTACCAGCTACCCTGGTAATGAGCCTCCATGTTCAATGGATTTCCAGAAGTCACTTGTGGTTGAATGGGGCTTGTTATTAATAACAACACACCCACTTCAGGTTTATAAAGGCTCTGAGACATTTTCAGGAACTAAGGACAAGAGACTAAATATCATAACATAAGATGCTCTCATTGCTCTTATCATTCAGGAAATTCCAAGGATTTTGTGAGCTCTGTGCCAGAAATGGGGATGAACACCAAATATATGTATTTCCTATTTTCAAGCAAAACATCATAGGGGGAATATTGATCAGTAGCTTCCATATAATGTCTTTGGTGGTTTCAGGGTGATGCTTCTCTTATGAGTTTAGAAGTGTTCCTCTTCTTTTACTTCCTGGAAGAGACTGAGAATTAGCATTATTTCTTCTTTAAATATTTGACATAATTTGTCTGCATATCCATTTAGGAGCTTTCTTTGTAAGAAGGTTTTAAACTGTGAATTCATTTCATAAATATATAGTTATACAGATTACATATTTCTTCTCAGATGTGTTCGGGCAGCTTGAGGCTTTTAAGGAATTTGTCACTCCATTTGAGACATTTGATTTGGGCACAGAAAGGTCCACTGTTTTAATGGAGGGTCTATAATGATATTGTTCCTGATATTGGTGAAACGGTTTATATTTATCCAGATATTTACCATTTCTGTACATTTTCATTCATATTTCAAGATTCATTTCAGTGCCATTTCTATCTAAAGAACTTCCTTTAGCATTTCCTCAGGCATGAAGAAATTTGCCTAGCATGTCTGCAGGCAATGAATTCTGTCTTCGTTGGGGCATGTACTTACTTTGCCCTCATTTCTGAAAGGATATTTCTGCTGGATGTAAAACTCTGAATTTTACAGTTATTTCAGCATTTAAAGGTTTTGATACAGTCTTTGGCTTTGATAATTCCTGCAGATAAATCCACAGTCATTCAAATTGTGGTTCCCTGATACAAAATACATCATTTTTTTTTCTGTCAGATCCCAAAGCTTTCAAGCTTTGGTTTCAGGTAATTTGATTTGATATGAGTAGACTTTGTATTTTGTTTGATTTTAACCTGTTTTGTGTTTGCTATGCTTCTTAAATCTGTAAATTTATGTCCTTTGCCAAACTTTTTGCAATTATTTCTTCAAATGCTTTTTTTGTTAACATCTTTTCCCCATCTTCTGGTACTTAAGTTACATGAAGTTTACATCTTTTGAAATGGTCCTCACAGATCCCTAAAGCTTTTGTATAACTCATTTTCAATCTTTTTTTCTCAGTTCTTCAGATTAGGTAGCTTCTACTGAGCCCTCTTGAAGTTTGCTGCCTTTCCTTCATTCTTATATTGGCCCTCACACTGAATAATTTCCTTAAAAATTTAAGATGTATTTCTTCAGTTCTAAAATTTTCACTTGGTTCTTTTTTATAGTTCCTATTTATCTGCTAAGTTCTATCTTTTCACTTGATTCAGCAATGTTTACCTTTATCTCATGGAACATGGTTACATTATTGATTTAAAATCTTTGATAACCGTCATCTGACTACTGTTAGGGTTGGGATCTCCTCTATTCCCCTTTCAGAAACAATCATGTTTCCCTGGTTCTTTATACTGTAATTTAAAAATTATATCCTGGACATTCTGAATATAATATTGAGACTCTGTGTCCTTAAAAATCCGTGGAAAATGTTGAGTCTCTTGTTTATCAGGACACCTATTCAGTGTGGTTTCAGGCTGCATGTACTGCCTCTTCGTCTGGGTGTTAGTTCCATGTGCGGGTTCAGTTTTCAAGACCTTTGCTATGTCATGCAGACTTGCCCAAAGCATACCCTACTCCGGTACTCAGGCAGTGTCTATAATGTACTGTGGTCCTCAATGCCTTTGCCATGTTTCTGTGGGCCTGTTCCATGCATATGGAGCTCAGGGCTAAGCCAGAATTTGTACCTTCTTTTCTCTCCCTGCTCTCCAAGGCTTCCTTCTCATTCTCTGGATAACCTGGTTCCCTCTTCCCAGTTCCTCTGCTGGCTAGAAAGATAAATTTTCTTCAGTTTTTAGTCTCCTGAATTGTTGTGAGTTCTGAGTGACTAAGAACAAAAAGGAAAAAAAAACAAAAGCAAAAACAATGGGACTTTCCTCCATACTCTCCAGACATCACCGTATCTTCTCCTAAATTCCACCAGTTAGGACATGGGGTTTTTCTTGGGGTTTTAGTTGTTACTATAGCTGCTATAACTGGTGCTAAACACGGGCAGAGTTAGTAAGGTGAAAAAATAAATCAACCAGGGAAGCCCCAGGCAGTCTGTAGGGGCCCTTCTCTTAGTGTTCTGGCTAGTGAACTTCCTGTGTCTATACCTGCTATCAGTTCTACAAAGAGAAAGGAAAAAAAACCACAAAAAACTTCTGACTCTCACCCCCTTTTGGAGTTAGTATTCAAGAAAACTTGAATATTTCAAAAGAATACTTCTCTTCCAACCCACCTTCTAATGGTTACTTTTCAGAATGCTTATGCAATTGCTTTCTGTATTCTATCTAGTTTTCAGTTATAATAAGACCAATAAGCTACAGTAGGATTACAATATCTTGGCTGGTTCTAGAAGTCACTTAACATAAATTTTTCCTTTATGGTTTGTTTTGTGTCTTCTCTGTTTTTAATAAACTGTTTCCCAACCAAAGCTTACAGAACTATACTCCTATATTTTCTTCTAGAAGTTTTAGTTTTAACATTTACGCCAAGTGCACGACAGGTTATCTCACATCAAGAGTCAATTGTTGTAACATCAATTATTGTTTCCTTTTGGTCTAGCATGCTGTTATATTCTAAGCTTCCATACATATGAGGTCCTACGTTTTGATACTTTATTCAGTTTCATCAGTTTGCACACCCCAGTGATAAATGCATTCCGTCCAACCACCATGATATTATCTCAAAGGATAAGTACTCTCACTTTGTTTTTATTCAAAATAAAACCCTCTTTATGTGAATTTCAGAATTAGCTTGCCAAGTTCCCCAGAAAGCCCTAAGGGGATTTGGATTCTAACTTTAAATTGATAGATTAATTTGGGAATAAACATTTCCATCTTCTCATACATGAAAATGGTGTATGTCTCTCTGACTTTCCCCATATCTGCAGGTCTTCTTTTCCGTATTTCAATATAATTTGGAAAACTATGTCTTGGTACTTTATGATGTTGTGTTTTACTTTCAAATTACTTTTGGAAAGCAGTTTATTTTTATAATTGATGAACTTTTTCTCTCTCATTGTTGTTCAGTCGCTAAGTCATGTCTGATTCTTTGTGATCCATGGCCTATAGCACACCAGGCTCCTCTGTCCTTCACTATCTCGGAGTTTGCTCAAATTGACGTCCACTGAGTCTGTGATGCATCTCACCCTCTGCCGCCCTTTTTCTTTTGCCTTGAATCTTCCCCAGCATCAGAAGCTTTTCCAAAGAGCTGGCTCTTCATGCCAGGTTGGCCAAAGTATTGGCGCTTCAGCATCAGTCTGTCCAATGAATATTCAAGGTTGACTTTCTTTAGGATTGGCTGGTTTCATCACCCTGCAGTCCAAGGGACTCTCAAGTCTTCTCCAGCACCATAATTTGAAAGCATCAATTCTTTGTCCTCAGCCTTCTTTATGGTTCAACTCTCACATCCGTACATGATTACTGGAAGAACCATAGCTTTGACTATATGGACCTTTGTTGGCAGAGTGGTGTCTCTGCTTTTATTAGGTCTGTCATAGCTTTCCTTCCAAGGAGCAAGCATCTTTTAATTTCATGGTTGCAGTTACCATCCACAGTGATTTTGAAGGACAAGAAAATAAAATCTGTCACTGCGTTCATTTGTTGAATTGACCACCACCAAATAAAGTACCGGCAATAGACATAAGCTTAAAGAAAATGATTTTAAGGTTTCACCATTAATTATGATGCTTGCTTTAGGATTTTAGAAGATATTTTTCATCATGCTGAAAATATATCCTATGTTGGAATTACTGGTTTTCATTTATCAGATTTTAAGTTTTATTTTTTTGCATCTATTGATATATGTGGCTTTCTCTCCTTTAATGTGTCAATATGGTACACCATATCATTTGACTTTCTATTTTCTCATAGTAAGCTGTCCACAAATGTCAAAGATAAGCCCATCTTTGGCCAAGTTTTCTAAAAAATACTTGTTAGGTTTAGTTTGTTGCTGCTTAGTCTTTTGGGTCTTTTACTCTCTCCTTCATTTTACAAATAATTCTGTTTTAAAATTCTCTCATGCTATCTATTTAGTTTTGATAAAACAGGCTGGGGAAAGTTCATTCTTCAGTTTTCTAAAACAGTTTATACAACATGTTCCTTAAATATTTGGTAACATCTAATTTGGTCAGTTTTTCTGTTACCATTTTTTATGTATTAGCTTGGTACAAAAGTAATTGCGTTTTTTTTATTAGTCAAAATAGGAACCATTACAATCAACACATTTTTGCCAACAAGATACAAGTCTGTTTATTCCTGAGCACAAAAATCCATGCTGCAGGAGTCAAACTCTCGGAAAGCATTTTCTGCATCCTGCTGGTTATGGAAGTGTTTTCCCTGCAAGAAGTTGTCAAGATGCTTGAAAAAGTGGCAGTCCATTGGCTAGAGGTCAGGTGAATACGCTGGATGAGGCAAAACTTCTAATTCATTCAACTTCTGAAGCACTGGTTGTGCAACATGTAGTCAGAGTCAGATATTATGGAGAAAAACAAGGCTCATTTAAAAAAAAATTTTATGTTTTTACATCATGTAAGTATAACACATTTACAGTAGACTTGGAAAATACAGAACAAGATTACATATAGTTCCACTATATACTAGAATTGACCCATTCTGTTGACCGAGGCCAGCTGCAGGTGTTGCAGTTTTCAGTGCATCTCATTGACTTGCGGAGCATACTTCTCAGACGGATTGCTTTTGCCGGGATTCAGAAAGCTGTAGCGGATCAGACTGGCAGCAGACCACCAAACAGTGACTGTGACCTTTTTTGGGTGCGAGTTTGACTTTGGGAAGTGCTTTGGAGCTTCTTCTTGGTCCAATCACTGAGCTGGTCATTGCTGATTGTCATATACAATCCAACTGAGAAATGGTTTGCGGTTGTTGAGTACAATAAGAGAAAACAATTCTTTTGATTTGTGGTTAGCTCATGAGATATCAACTTATCAAGCTTTTCCACCTTTCTAATTTGCTTCAAATGCCAAATGACCACAGAATGGTTGATGTTGACTTCTTATGTAGTTCTAAGAGGGTCAGCTTCGATGATGGCTTTCAACTGGTCATTCTCAACTTCTGATGGCTGGCCACTATGGTCATCTTCAAGGCTCTTGTCTCCTTTGCGCAACTTCCTGAACTACCACTGCACTGTATGTTCATTAGTAGTTCCTGGCCAGATGCACTGTTGATGTTGAGAATTATCTCTGCTGCTTTTTGACCCATTTTGAACTCGAATAAGAAAACCGCTCAAAAATGCTTTTGGTCTAACATCATTTCTGTGGTCTAAAATAAATATAAACAGCAAGTAATAAAGTCATTAGCAAAAAAATGAGAAATGCGTAATAAATGATTATAATACAACATTTATTTAAGAATGCGCTCCAATATCAAATGGCAAAGTTCAACAATGCAAAGCCACAATTACTTTTGTACCAACCTAATACACAATCAATTTTGTTAATTTGTTAAGAGTTTATTTAGGTTTTCTATTTCTTTGACTTTGATAAATTATATGTATGTAAACATGTATGTTGGAGAAGGAAATGGCAACCCACTCCAATATTCTTGCCTAGAGAATCCTGTGGACAGAGGAGCCTGGTGGGCTGCTGTCCATAGGGTCGCACAGAGTCGGACACGACTGAAGTGACTTAGCATGCGTGTGTGCATTGGAGAAGGAAATGGCAACTCACTCTAGTATTCTTGCCTGGAGAATCCCAGAGATGGAGGAGCCTGGTAGACTGCCGTCTATGGGGTCACACAGAGTTGGACACGACTGAAATGACTTAGGAGCAGCAGCAAACATGTATGTTTACACATACATTATGTATTTCAGTAAATTGTTCACTTAGACTGTTCACAAATGTATTAGCGAAGAACAACCTAAACTATTTTGATTATGGAAAATTTCAAACATACAAAAGCAGACAAAATAGTATCATAAACTCATTTTACCAATTCCCTAACTTTAGCTTTATGTTCCCTGGTAGCTCAGTTGGTAAAGAATCTGCCTTCAACACAGGAGATTCCGGTTTGATTCCAGAGTTGGGAAGATCCCCTGGAGAAGGGATAGGTTACCCACTCCAGTATTCTTGGGCTTTCCTTGTGGCTCAGTTGGTGAAGAATCTGCCTGCATTGTGGGAGACCTGGGTTCGATCCCTGGGTTGGGAAGATCCCCTGGAGAAGGGAAAGGCTACCCACTCCAGTATTCTGGCCTAGAGAATTCCACGGACTGGAGAATTCCATGGAGTGTATAATCCATGGGGTTGCGGAATTGGACATGACTAAGCAACTTTCACATTCACTCCCTTCATACTTTCACTTCTGCCTCTCACATATTATTCTGAGACAAATTCTAGAGATATGATTTTATGTGTAATTAGTTTCATATGTAATGTTAAAGATGTAAAAAATAACTTCATACTATTATTAACCAAACAAATGGATAATTTCTTAGTATCAAATTCTAGTGTTCAGACTTCTAATTGTCTCTTAATGTTCCTTGCCTTTTGCAGTTTGTTTGAATCCAAACTCATTTGACTTCTACTTTTTTAATCTGTATGTTTCCTTGCTGGTTTTCTTTTACCCTTTGTAATTTATTGAGGAAATGCTATTCTTTTTAGTTGTTGTTCAGCAAGTATTCTTCATAGTTTGTCTTACAATTTTTTTTTAATCTCAGCTGTAGTTGAGTAAATGACCTTTCCCACTTCTAATATTGCCTTTTTTCTACATTAATCTTGCCAGAAGTATACTTGTTGCTACTTCTGTTTTTAAACAGAAAGTTTAAACAAGTTTTAAACTTGATTTTAAACAAAAGGCCAGCTTTTGGTTTTATTGAATCTTCCTTTTTGTAAACTTTGAAGTTCATTTATCTCTGCTCTTCTATTATTATCCTTTCTTTGGATTCTTCAGTCATTCTTTTAGCTTCTTTAGCTGAATTTTAGCTCATTAAATTTAAATTTTTTCTTCTTCTAAAATTAGTATTTATGATCATAAGTTCCCTAAAGTACATTTAGGGATATCCCACAAGTTAATGATATGTTGTATTTTCACTATTGCTCATTTTTTATAAATGTGTTGAAATTTTCATCCTGATTTCTTCTGTGACTTATCAATTACTAGATGACATATTATTATTTCTAAACCAATTTTTTAAAAAATTGAAGTTTAGTTGACTTAGTGTTAATTTCTGCTGTACAGCAAAATTATTCAGTTATACGCATATATAGGCATGTGTGTATGTGTATAAATACACATTCTAAAGATACTGTTTTCCATTATGGTTTAACTCAATTATATCTATTGAATATATAGTTCCTTGTGCTATATAGTAGGACTTTGTTGTTTATCCATTCTATATGTAATAGTTTCCATGTGTTAACCCCAAACTCCCACTCCGTCTCTTCCCCACTGTCCTTCCTCCTAGGCAATCAAACGTCTGTTCTCCACATCTGTAAGTCTGTTTCAGTTTTGCAGGCAGGTTCATTTGTGTTTTATTTTATATTCCACATGTCAGTATATCCTATGGTTTTGTCTTTCTTTTTCTGAATTACTTCACTTAGTATGATAATAGTTAGTTCCATTCATGTTGCTGCAAATGGCATTATTTTGTTCTCTTTTATGGCTAAGTAGTATTCCATTGCATATATGCAACACATCTTTATCCTTTCAACCGCTGATGGATATTTACATTGTTTCCATGTTGTAAATAGTGCTGCTAGGAACACAGGAATGTACTACAGTTTTATCTGGATATATGCCCAGGAGTGGTACTGCTGGATCACATGGTAATTCTATTTTTAGTTTTTTGAGGAATCTCTGTACTGTTTTCCATAATGGCTGCACCAACTTACATTCCCACCAACAGGGTATGAGGGTTCCCTTTTTTCCACACCCTCATTAGTATGCCTTATTCGTAGACTTCTTTTTTTTTTTTAACTTACTTATTTTTATTTTTTTTGTCACACCAGGTGATATGCAGAGTCTTAACTCCCCAATCAGGGATCAAACCCATGCCCCTGCATTGGGAGTGTGAAGTCCTAACCACTGGACCACCACGGAATTCCCCTTTCAGGTATTTTTTTTTTTTTTTTTAATGATGGCCATTCTGACCAGTGTGAGGTGGTACCTCATTGTAGTTTTTATTTGCATTTATCCAGTAATTAGCAATGTTGAGCACTTTTTCACATGCCTACAGGCCATCTATATTTTTTCTTTGGAGAAATGTCTATACTGGTTTTCTGTCCATTTTTTGCTTGGGTTGTTTTTTTGTTGAGTTGTATGAGCTGTTTAAATATTTTGGAAATTAAGCCCTTGTCAGTGCATTACTTGCAGATTTTTTCTCCCATTCTGTAGCTTGTCTTTAGATTTTGTTTATGGTTTCCTTGGCTGTGCAAAAGCTTGTAATTTTGATTAGGTCCCATTTGCTTATTTTAATTATATTGCCTTGGGAGACTGACCTAAGAAAACATTGGTACAATTTATGTCAGAGAATGCTTGCCTATATTCTCTTCTAGGAGTTTCAAAGTTTATTTTTGTTTTATGTAACAAAACTCAAACGTTTTGAGTTTATTTTTGTGTATGTATGGTATGAAGATGTGTTCTAACTTCATTGATCTACAAGCAACTATCCAATTTTACTAGTTCCATATGGGGTTTTAAAGTTATCTTTTGGTTTCTGCTTGCTAATTTAATTGTACTTTTGTCAGAGAATGCTCTGTATGATACCATGCACTGGTGTGTATGTCAGACTTCCTTTTTCCATCCAATGTATGGATCAGTTTCCATAAATGTTTCATGCATGCCTGTAGAGAATGCAAAATCTCTGAATGTTGGGAGTTAGGATACCATGTTCCATTAGGCACACTGTGTTGTTTAAACCTAAGCTTTGACTTTTTTTTTGCATACTTGATTAAATTATTGAGAGGTTAAAAAAATTACACATTATAACTGGATTTGTCACAATTTTCCCTTGACTACTGTCAGTTCATGTTTTGTATATTTTGAGGCTATATTAATACATGAAATTTAAAATATATCTTCCTTATGAATTAGTGACCACCTTGATTTCAATTTTAACAGTCATACTAGCTCTTTTAGTATCTATTTCTCTGCTGTTTTTGTGTTTTCAAAATTTTCTGTAGTTAACCTGAAACAGATACATTTGGATTTTAACTGTAGTACTTGGTTTGATTATTATTTTTGCCCCCAGATACCTTAATTTTGCCCTCATTACTGAATGACAGTTTAGTTGGACATAGAATGTTCAAATTTTAGAGTGCTGGTTAGTTTTTTCCCTTAGCACTTGGAAGACATTATTCTATTGCTTTCTGGCTTCTATTTTGCTACTGGTTATTCCTTTGTTATTCTTTCTAGACAATCTCTTCTCTCTCTAGCTGTTTTGGAGATATTTGTGTTGTCTGTGATGCTGATTGTAACTCAGGGTCAATTAAGATTTTTTTCCCCTTACTTTGAGAATCACTGTATGTCAATGTCTTTTGTTATTTCTTGCAATTTTCTTAATAAATTGCCACTGTGTCCCATCCTCAAGCTACTTTCTGGGTAATTTTCTCAAATCCATCTCTCAATACTGTACTTCTTACTTGAGAAAGATCTATTTGGTTATTTTTAAAGTTTACTTATTATTTTTCTTTCTCATATTTTGATAACTACTTGTTGGGTATTTAAAACACTTCAGATCTTGGGGATCTAAGAAACTTCCTGCTATTATGCCTGCTAACTCAACTTGAGGTGGGTTGTTCACCTATATGCTGTCTAATTTTGGGGTCTATTGTTTTATTTATGGCAATCTTGTAGCCTACATGGCAATTTGTATTTCTCTGTGCCAGATGTGTCAAAAGGTGTAGTAAGCCCAGAACCATTTTGTTCATTTTGGGGCTAAATGATTTCTGGGCTGAGCTTGGAACATAAATTTATGCCCCAAACTAATAAAGATAGGTTTCTAGGTATCAACTGTTAGGGGGGACCTCAGCCTCCCCGCTATCCTGAGACTGAGCCCAGAGAGATAAGCTTCTTTTCCTACAACTTGTACTCATGGAAGAGTTTTTTTTTTTTGCCATTTCATGGCAATCATCTCCCTTTGTGGGTTCCGCTTTATGTGACAAACCTCGCAATGACCACATGAACCTTAGGCCTTTTATTTGTCTCAGTGTGGATAATACCACGCTCCTGGCATGTTTACCCGAGTAGTCACAGGTTACTGAAATCAGCAAGGGGCATTTGTACCATCAACTGCAGTTTTCAGCTTATTGCTCTGGTTTTAGTTCTTGCACTTCTAGTTCGTAAGAATTATCTTCTTTTGGAGGAGCTTATCTATGCTTTAAAAAGGATGTCTTTTATATATTATTTAATGTTTCTAGGTGTTTTGTACCAGGTAGGTTTTTTCAGGTTATCTAATACATCACATTACCAGCAACTTTAAATTTGATGTTTGTTAATTCTTTAAAGGTTTGTTCTCTTACCCTCACTTTCCCCCCTCTTTTTATATACATACACATATATATATATATATATACACACACACACACACACACACAATAAATACAATTTTAACTGTTAATACTCCCAGAAGTACAAATTAAAAGCAAAAAGCAGTAGTATAGTAGTTAGGAACCAGTCTCAGTCAGTTATGTAAAAGCATCCTTCCCTGTGGTACTTTCCAAAAAAAATTCTACATGATTAGCAGAGGACAGCATGATAAGAACACAGAACTAAGACAACGTATTTGTATTTTGGTTTTGACACTGTTATAACCAACACTGAGACCGCTGACAAGATACTTCAACCTCTCATGGCCTGTTTTACCCTCCTCATAAAGATGTTTATGAATCTATGATCACATTGATCAATACCTGTACTGCCTGGTTAGGAATACACAGATTTTAAGAATCTTAAAATAAGAATATTAATGTATGTATAATATTCCTAAAGTTTATATTGTAATTTATTTAACTACAACAATACTGATGTTAGGTGTTCAATAATGTGACTAAAATAAAATTTTAAAAAAGTTGCAACATCAGTTTAACTAACCAGTAAGTATCTGCATGAACCAAATAACACACTGCACAAATCACATCTCAGAAGTGACTGTGTACTTTATACTACCTTAGCTTTTGGAGTAGCTTTAATCGTCCATATGCAATCAACTGCTTGGCCAGGTTTTGTTTTTTCCTCTTGTTCTACCTGACTAGAACGCACTATTCCATCAGCTCCTGATAGCTCAAACTGGCAATCTAGAAAGAACAGATGAATGATGTTCAAAGAAAAATAAGACGAATCAAAGATGCCATGAGAAAAAAAAGAGGTAATATACTAAACCTGGGATAGGATTTAAAATACCTCCTAGGTAAGTAAAGTCTGGATCTGTAACAGAGAAAAGAAGAAAGTGATTGGCACTGAGATATTTTAGAGTTAATTTAAGGATTAATGTCTTATGTTACATCTAATGCTGCATTTAATAACAAAGCAAGAGAAAGCTTTCATTGGTGTATACTACCAACCCTGCTCACTTATAGGACTGATGTTTTTAAAAATGATAATGCTTAAATTTTTGATCACATTGTGAATTAATAACTTATTTATGCTACCTGAAAACTCACAACTCTTTCTCAACTGCAGTAGCTAGTAGTAAAATATAGACTACAATGAAATATTATCCAGTCTTAAAAAGGAATGAAATTCTGACACATGCTGTGTAACATGGATGAGTCTTGAAACATCATGCTAAGTAAAATAAGCCAGACAGTAAGGACAGTGTAAGATTCCATTTACTGAGGTCCCTAGATTAGTCAAATTAATAGAGATTGTTTTCACAGCATTGTAGGGATAGGGGAATGGGAGTTAAGTATTTAATGGGGACAGAATTTCAGCTTGGGTTGACAGAACAGTTTTGGAAATGGACAGTGGCTATGGCTGCACAACACTGTATATGTACTCAATGCCGCGGGCTTGTACATTTAACAGGGTTAAAAGAGTGAATTTTATGTCACACATAATTTACTCCCCCTCACCACAGTAGTAGCTGTCTGTGCGTGTGTTCAGTTATGTCCAACTCTTTGTGACCCCATAGGCTGCAGCCCGGGCTTCCTTGGTAACTCAGGGAATCAGGTAGGCCTGATACCCACTGCAGTATTCTTGTGCTTCCCTGGTGGCTCAGACAGTAAAGAATCAGCCTGCAATGCAAGAGACCTGGGTTCAATCCCTGGTTTGGGAAGATCCCCCAGGGCATGGCAGCCCAACCCAGTATTCTTGCCTGGAAAATCCCCATGGACAGAGGAGCCTGGTGGGCTACAGTCCATGGGGTCACAGAGTTGGACATGGCTGAGTGATGAAGCTACAGGCTGTAGCCCACCAGGTTTCCCTGTCTTGCCTGGCAAGAATATTGGAGTGGGTTGCAATTTCTTACTCCAGGGGATCTTCCTGACCCAGGGATCGAACCTGTGTCTCTTGCGTCTCTTTCACTGGCAAGCGGATTCTTAACCACTGAGCCACCTAGGAAGCCCACTGTAGTAGCTTAATGAGCTGTATTTTCACAATGGCAGTAAAAAGAAAGATGACTAAATGATATATAGGATATTCTGCCCTGTGAAATAGTTCACAGAAAGTTGACAACAAATAGTTCATATTAAAATAACGATTTAATTAAATTGGCCAGGTATTAAGAACTAAATCAATTATCTGAATTGACACTTCAGCACCAAAAATACATTATATACAAGTCTTACATAGAGTCAGGTTTTTGCAAATGTTTAGACTACCTGAAAGAAAAAAGGTAGCTTGATCATTTGAACAATGCTTTTAAAAATATTAAAAAACAAAGTCAGGCAACTTTATATGTAAAGATTCTTGGAAGAAAAGCAACTCTTTTTCTTCTATAATATGTATCATGAGAGCAACTTCATATGGTTTATGGTTAAAATATAGACACATTAAAATAAAAATAAAATGTTTAATATTTCTAGACTAATTACATTTGCATTTTATAGTACTTCAGAGTTTCTACACATCTTATGTTTAATATTATGCTAATAACAATAACATCAAGATCGTGTAATATTCTATTTTATAGATGAGGAAACGGAATCAGAGAGAGATGAAGACTGTTTTAGATAATATAATGGCAAAATCAGGACTAGATTCTAATTCTCTAGACAATTTTTCTTTTTCTATCATGTTACTTTTATAACGTGGGTGAGGATGCCACAATCTTACTACTAAAGAAAAAAGGTCAAAATAAATAGGCAATTATCATAAATAGCTAACTCATGGCTGTCTAGTTACTTAAGCCATATTTATAAAATAAATTTTGTGCAGGGATTTGTAAATGTGGATGAAACCTACAAATGATGAGAAACAAGTATCTTTTTAATACATGAAATTCTCTGAGCTACTGGTGATATTTGTTGAGGCAGAGCCTTGTAATGGGTTCCTACTTCCTGGAAGTAACTGGAATAACTGAAAATTTTAGTGCAATAATGACAATATCCCTAGAATTCTTGCCTACATGTGAAGTTCTGATTCACTTGCCAGATAGTTGCTATGATTTTTTTTACTCTAATGCTGGTTAAGATTTAGATTTCTCTTCGACACATCTCTGAAAAATTGGTGAAGTGTTATTACTTTCTTTTATTTAGGGAGATTGGGTTTAGTTAAAAAAGTATAGTCTCTGTGATGTATTCTAAATTAAGCTAAAATTTTTCCTACTTTTTTCAACATGTATTTTGATAATCATGCTGAAAGTCAATGGTTAAGATTCTGTGCTTCCACTGCAGAGGGCATGGGTTTAATCTCTGGTCAGGAAGATTTCACATGCCATGCAGCATGGCAAATAAAAAAAAGAAATTAACAAGAAGCAAGCCATCAGTTACATATAAAAAACTGTCAATAAAAATAGGTTTAAACAGGCTAATTAAAAATTCTAAGATACTTTAGACTAGCAACTTTTTCATTCTGACAAGTCTATCTGAATTTTCAAATTTAAGTTTTTTAGATACCTGTTTGTAATTTTAAAATTTATTTTTATTGTAGTAAAATATAATATTTACCCTTTCATCCATTTTTAAGTGCACAGTTCAGTGGCATTATATATATTCACAATGCTGTGCAAACATCACCACTTTCCATTTAAGGAAAAATTTAAGACAAATTTTAATATGACACAGCAATTGCACTCCATGGTACTTAGCCAAATGAGTTAAAAACTTGTCCACACAAATGGCTACCTATGGATGTCTATAGCAGGTTTATCTGTGGTTGCTAAAACCTGAAAGCAGCCAAGATATCCTTCTACACAATAAACAAACCGTGGTACATTCACACAATGAACAAACTAGTACATTCATACAATGAAATATTATTCAGCACTAAAAAAAGAAAAGCTACCAAGCCATGAAAAAATACGGAGGGACCTTAAACAAATATTACTGAGTGAAAGAAGCCAATCTGAAAAGGCCACATACTGTAGGATACCAACTGCATGGCATTCTGGAAAGGGCAAACTATGGAGACAGTAAAAAGATCACTGGTTGCCAGGGTTGGAGTGGGAGGGATGACTACGTGGAGCACACGGGATGTTTAGGGCAGCTGGAATAATCCGTATGACACCGTATTGGCAGATACATCATTACATCACGACATCTATCCAGACTCACAGAATGTACGACTGACTGTGAGTTGTACACTACATCTGTCCAGACTCTCAATGCTCGTAAGAGTGAACCCTAATGTAAACTGCAGACTTTAGGGGGTGATGTTGTGTCACTGTAGGGTCATGAGTTGTAACAAATGTACCCTGGGTGCTGGATGTTCGTCTTAGGTTTTAGCAGTAGCTGTGAGTATGGGGGTGGTTAAAAAAAAAAAAGTATAAATTTTACTTTCTGAAAATGTTATCATTTTGACATTGAGAACTTAAATACTGAAGTGACACTTAAAACTAACAGGGGAAAAAAAGCTGAATATATTGTTCAGGAGAAAAAAAACAGACTGGTAACACAGTTGAAAGAATAGCATGATCTCTGTTATATAAAATAAACAAAATAAAAAGGTAAAAACATCTGAAGTGATACATACCTTATTGTTTATATTGGTTTTTTATTTATAGGGTGATAAAGTTATATGATATTTTCATTTGGCTGTTTTAATTAAAAGTCTTTTTAAGTTACTAAATTTCTTGCATGAAAACATAAATAAAAGATTATATGATTCTTACATTAAGTTACTTTTTCATCTTGCTAAGTCTGTGAATTCTTTGAAGACAGGAGTAATAACTAGTGTTATCTTTGGGCTTCTACATTAGGGATATGCTTACTTTTGCAGTGGCCAGGCTCTGAGGACTACAGAGTGTTTCCACATAACTCTGTGGTAGGTAAGACAGGTAGAGTACGCTGAATGGAGACCCTCTCCCACCCGCCAAATACATGTCCACATCCCAACTGTCACAACCTATGACTATTACCTTATAAGGTTAAAAGGTTACCTTATTATCTTACAAGGTTAAAAAAGTGAGCATTACATTCTAAGGCAAAGGACATGATTAAGCTAAGCATTCTGAGAAGATGGAGGGGGGGATGTGAAGATGGAGGCAGAGATCAGAGTGATGAGGCCACAAGGGCAGGAATGCTGCGGCAGCCACCAGAGGAGGAGGAGGCTAGGAGAGGATTCTCCCCTAAGAGTTCCTAGAGGGATGTGACCCTGCCGGATGCTGGCCTCCAGAACTCTGAGAGAATAAATTACCATTGTTTTCACCTGCCAAGTTTCTGGTAATTACTTCTGGCAGCCTCACGAAGATATTCCTGTCTTATCAACAGCAACGCTCAGGCACAAGTCCATGCTTAATACTAAATTTTATAGCTAGTAGGTGGCACAGAAAGGATTCAAACCCAGATCTTTCGCCTCTAAGTACAGAGCACTATTCTTTCTACTGTTCAGTATTTTCTAGGGACTGTTTATTCAAATGATTGTTTAATTCAACCATTCCAAAGGAAAAAACCTGCCAAAATAATTTTTGGTAGAGATCATGAAAAGACAATTTATTGAATTACTTTTAAAATGTATTTATTGTGATGTCTTTGGTCTTGATATATGCTATAAAACTTAAAAGAAATCTAAGAAATAATACCATATATGATATGCCTCAAAATTCAAGTGATATACCTCTATTTCTAATTTTTATTAAATATTTATTCATGGGCTGATTTCCCTTTGACCTTGGTAATTTCCTTAAAACCTTTATTTGATAAACTTGGCTGGATTTTCTGTTTTCTAGTCTTAAGATTTTAAAACCAGAGTGAGACCTTGCAACTGAAACAATAACTTATTTACCTGGGATAAATGAATATTTTGCTCGAAATCCCAGTCCTTCAAGTTCTTCATCGGAACTGAACTTAATCCACATGAATCTCCCTGTTGATCTAATTAATGGAGGGCTTTTCACACCACAGTAACGATCTATAAGTGGAGAGAAACCAAATGGCCCATCTCGAATTTCCAAGTGATCAAACCGACATTCAAATGATGGTTCTATATAATAATGCTCATCAAAGGTCAACTCTATTCTTTGACGTGGAGCAGCTAGAAAAAAAGAGTAAGTAAATCAGGGCAATGTGAACAAGAAAAATAAAAATGTCCTGACACAGTGAGAAAAGCACAACTACTCTGTTACTGTTTTATAGATGAGGATCATACTGAGAGTTATTATATATAAAATTCATAATAAATGTTATAGTGTATGTTAATTATAATGCTATTCTGTAGAATTATAGTAATCTTTCCCTTTGGCATATGCTATATGTTAAATTAGTTAAATGTTGTGGAATGCTCAAAATTGAGTTGAGAAGCTAATGCTTAATTCATGATGGAACAGAAAACAGAAGAAATGAAAAAACATATAATGTAACTATGAACATAAATTTGCATAAGGCCTAATAAGAGATGTAAGTTTAAGTTCTTTTCAGAGAAGTTCTCATATATACTGATGCATCTAGTTAAAAATATTTTAGGAGATTCAAAACTCTTATAAAACTTTAACCATTGTTTTGTCAATGTTGGCCGTATTAAGAAATATTTATAATGACTAGGATTTAATTAAAATACATATTTAAATTTTGTTCAAACTGGTTTAAAAAGAGCATTTAACCAATTAGTTAGTTTTACAAAAAAAGTTAACATTCATCCAATGAAAGATAGAAATTGGTCAAATACCTTCCAAAATGTAGATACATTCCTTGTTTGGTGGATATGAGTCAGGATAATTTGGTGAAGCAAAATGACCTCCATTGCTAGTTCGAACCCAAATGCCACACTGGGTTGCAGGAACGTGCTTCATTCCAATATTTTGTCCATCTTAAGGAAAATTGAAAACATTAGTTACAGTTTTCCCTATAACTTCCCCAAACAACTGCCCATTGAGTTACACACACACACACACACACACACACAATTTTTAAGAACTATTGTCAAATTTAGCATAACAAATTGAATACAGCAGAAGCATTTGCTCTAGAGGACAAGTCTGCCATGTAAATGAACAGGGAAATAAAATGCTTAGATTTTACAAGGGCAAAACCATGTGGGAGAATCTGATAAATTAGTAAAACTCTATAAAATTCAATTCTGACACAAAAATAAAAGAATTCCAGTTTATCTCAGGTACGGTACCTTCATATTTAGTTTAACTCAAAGTGAAATAAGATTCAAAGATTGCAAAGGGGTTTTATTTTAGTTAAAGGTTGTAGATTGAACACATGCATTTTGCTCTGCTCCTTCTTCAAAGTCCACTCAAACAACAGTAAATACTTTTTTTAAGGGCATAAACCCGTAAGCACAAATAGGTAGATGCAATAATAACTACTGGCAGTAGCAGGCATCTCTAGGAGTGGGGGTGGAAGTGGTGAAGTTGGGTTTTTTAAAAACATGAGGCTTGGTTAAAAGTCTCTGTAATCAGTGTGATTCCTAATACCCTCTCCCACTCCACAAATCCAGGTAGATGCTGCTCTATCACATGAGAGAATAATACTATTTCGTTGGAGAAAGTAAATAGGGTTGCTGGACCAGGGACCATCAGGCACGGCAGAGGAACAGGGAAACAGGGAGCTGAACCACACTCCCCTCCTCCTCCCCCACTCAACTCCCCAAAGGCCTCTTGGTCAGATATAGAGCTTCTAAGCAGGAAATGGAATCTTAACTTTTTCTGGGGAAACCAATGAGTCCAAAGAAAAAGACCCATAGGTGGATTCAATCATTCACCAGGAAAGGCAGCAGTAAAGAAGCCCTGTCTACACTTGCAGATGGCTAACAAGCAGATTTGCGTGCTCATAGCTGTCAGAGACATTCAAGGAGCACCAAACATATGAGGAGCGCCTCCAATATGAAAAACAGATTAAAAACAAATAAAAAAGCGACTCTGAAGAAGCAAATATTATAGATTACTTCAAAAAAAAAAAAAGCACTAAACAAAACTACCATTTAATCTTTTCAGAGAGTGGGAGTAGCTGGCCTTTGAACAACACAGGTTTGAACCACGTGGATGCAGTATAATTGTATATGCTCGTCTGTGGTTGGCTGAAGGCGAGGGTGCAGAACCGCAAATACGGAGGACCGCCAGCAGTTACAGGCAGCTTTCTGACTAACCCTAAAACTCTAACCCTAGCCTCTGCATTGTTCAAGGGTCAAATGTATAATAACACAGGAACACAGCATACTCTGAGAAAGAAATTATTTAGAAAACAAAAAGTTTCTAAAATAGAATTAAAAAAAAAAAGTTTAGAGCAGAAGTGGGTCAGACTGTAAAGAATCTGCCTGCAATGCAGGAAACCCATGTTTGATCCCTGGGTCGGGAAGATTCTCTGGAGAAGGGAATGGCTACCCATTCCAGTATTCTTGCCTGGAGAATTCCATGGTAGACTACATACAGTCCACGGGGTCACAAAGTGTCAGACACCACTGAGCGACTAACACTTTCACTTTCCATAAACTATGGCCTTGGCCCAAATCTGGTGTGCTGCCTGTTACTGTAAAATCAAGTTCAGTGGAATATATACATGCCCATTCATGCTTTTACCCTGTAGTTGCAGAGCTGAGTAGGTGCTCCTGTGACTATAGTAGCATGCAAAGCCTTAAACAATTACTATCTGGCCCTTTATAGAAAAAAAGTTTTCCAGTTCTTGGTTTAGAAGTCTCAATGAAGACTAATGAGAAGAAAACAGTTAAATGAGAAATGGAAAAATAGAAAAGATTTTTTTTTTAAAAAGTAACCAAATGACAAGAATTCCTTAAAGACAGGAGAGAAAATGGAGAAAGGGGAATTTTAAAAATTAAACAAGAAAAAAGGGAAAGAAAAATTTCCTACAACCAAAGATAAAATTTTCATATTGAAAAAGCCCAGTGGTGACTTGAACTGATGTAACCAGAACTGTAAAAATACTGACATGGGTACTGCAGGTACAAAGTTAAAAAGAACATTTATATGTAGTTGGGGGTGAAGAGTAGGTGCAAGAAAGAGCTAAATTCTTATCGTCCATGGTGGGAAAATTATTATCTACTACTTGAAACTGAAATAACTGAGAATAACTATATACTTTGTTATTCAGAAATAGGCAGTAAAATACCAAAAGAATCAGCTAAAAGAGTAGTTTGGTAGGCTGCTAGACTACTGTGGAGAAGTGAGGTTTGGGAGGCTGGTAGACTGATTTTTCCTAATTAACTTTTTAGAATGCTTTAATTTTTGTCAAGTTTATGTATAACTTTGATGAAAATAAAAATAAGTCAGGTTATTTAGGAAATGTACTAAACTGTGAAATAAAAATTGTACTGGCTCAAAAATACTAGCTAATCCTCTTTCATAAATAATAACTGGAACATGTCCTCAGGGGTTTGAATAAGATATTGATGGAAATGTTTCATTTGTCTACACTGGAAAAATGGATTTTTAATTTTTGCTTGGTGATAAACCATGAATCTTATTTAATTTTTGGACATAATCCATAGTGCTCTAGGAGTCACTAGTTACGCCAATTTTTAAAATTTATCAGTGTAAGACTTTATGTTAACAATTTACTCTAGTTAACTGCAGCTTAACCTGGCTGAATTAAAGCTGATAGATTGACAGAAAGCCTTAGGTCACTGAAACTCCCCAGAGGGATTATGGAAATAGTACTCAAAAGTTGTAATCCTTCCAAAAAGCCATCCTACTGCTCTGAACATTTAGTAAATTAGCATTGTAAATTCTTTACCTTGGGTCTTTTGGGCCACAGCAATTCCTTCCACTACAAGTATTGTTACTAACAACACTAGAGAAATAAGAGAAGACAAGTTAAACAGTTGAATCTACATTAGAGTTTACCAAGTTTATGAGAAAAATCAGATGACAAAAAAAATGAACTAAAACCCCCTATTTCTTACTAACATTCACACTCAATACTATTAATTGTTATGTTCTGAGTTACTATTTGACAAGACAACCCAAGAAAAAAGACAATTGATATCACACTCATTTATACAAGCACTAATAAGTACATTTTCAATTTGTGATGGATGCAAAAATACATACCTTTTTTTTCTTGTACAGTGAACTGTGCTGATCCCAATTATCCTCTATTTACTGTACTCTACCTCCTCAGACCTTACATGCATTACGGCTAGCTTTGCAATATATTATGCCAGTTAAAGTTCAATCAGATTATTTGACTTGTGAGAACATTCATAATAAAAACAGAAGTAAGGGGGCAGCAGTCTCCTAGAAATCAAATCAAGACATTCTATAGCTGTGCAGTACTATGGGGAGTCCTGCATTACAAAAGCTCGCACTACTTGGAAAATGGAGCTTCTCCCCTCCCTCCAAGTCTAACATTTCTGATCCCCAATGAATAATACATTGTTTTGTATATGTCTGTGTTTTGACGATAACACATTCTTTTTAAGAATGGTGCACTGGTATCTTTCCCTTTCTTAATGGAAACCACATTATCAGCCTCCTGTGTGAACTGGAGTTTTTATTATTCATTCATTCAGTCAGCCAGCACGTCAGAGTACCTACTGGGTAGCAGGCACAGAGGATGCACAGATTAAGGCAGGAGAGATAGAAAGCAAAACAGTTATAAGAGAATGGACTCAGGAGTCAGGTGGATCTAGGTTTGGGGTTCCAGTTTTCGTTTCTACCAGCTGTGAGACCTTTTCAGCTCAGTTTACTTATTTGTAAAATGGGGATGTTGTACTAATACCACCACCACACAGGCTGTTGTGAACATTAAATGAGATGATGATGCACACTGCACAGAGCCCTTTTATGTGCTAGGTATTCTGCTAAACCATAGACAGTAGGACAAACTTTCATCCTTAAGGGGTCAACCTACTGTCAAAGACAATCTACAAGGTGAAAAAGAAGTTAGCAGGGGTTACACAGAAATCACAGTGGAAGCAGAAAAGGGAACCATTTGTTCATTCTGCTGGGGGTTAAGAGGAACAGAGCGATGAAAACTTTTAAGAGAAAAAAGTCCATTCTGTTGAAAACCAATAGAACTGCTACCCAGGAGAGGGAGAAAGAAATAGCTTGGACAATGGAAACTTACTTAGGAAGTGTTAGTGAATTCTGAGTAGGATGGTACAGTAAGCACGTGGAGGGGAAAAGGGATACATCAGGTTAGAAATAGTAGGAGGGTGTTCCCTGTTGGCGCAGTGGCTAAGAATCCACCTGCTAGTGAAGGAGACATGGGTTTGATTCCTGGTCAGGGAAGACTCACACATGAAGCAACTAAGCACGTGAGCCACAACTACTGAGCCTGCCTTCCGCAGCTACTGAAGCCTGCACGCCTAGAGCCTGTGCTCCACAACAGGAAGCCACGGCAGTGAGAAGCCTGTGCACTGAAATGAAGAGTGGCTGCAGCTCGCTGCTGTTAGAGAAAGTCCAAGCAAAGCAACGAAGACTCAGTGAGGGCAAAAAAAAAAGTAGGATGAGATCTGATTGTAAAAAGCCTTGAATCCCATGCTAAAAGAATTTAAACCTTTGACTACAAGGAGAAATAACTGAGTTTTCTTTTCTAAACTAGAGAGTGACATTATCACATTTGGGTTTCAGATCACTAATCTTGATTGTGTGGAATCTAAATTTTTAAAAAGAGAGGTCATTTAGGAAGTAAAGATGCTAAGGTCTTGAAGCAGAGCAGTAGTAGTGTGAACGGAAAGGAGGAAAGATTTATGACATGACTATGGTTCAGATGTAGTGTTGACTGCATTTAGTGACTTACAGGATGTTTAGGGGTGATGGAGATGGAGGCACAGGAGAGACTGCTAGTGAAGGGGCTGGCAGATGGTCAAGCCATTCTTCACTCAGTACCATTTACTAGGCATCCACTACCCAAAGTCACCAATGTACAAAAGAGTTCTTGTGATCCTGTGCTGTTTACATCTTATAATCTAATCATACATCTTCGGTTTGCTGTATCCTTATTGAACTCTGTTTCCTCTGTCAACTCTCAACAACTTTAATTACCCCGCCTTTTCTTTGGCTGCTAGTACTATTGAAGATCTCATGCTATGTAGGAACAATCCTTCCTCCAAACTCTTCACATCTTTGCACTGGATCAGAGTTAGGGGAATGGAGTTTTGAAACACTATTTTAAAAAAACAAAAACAAAACACAGAAGATTCCTGATTAAAAAGAAAAATTAGGGAATCCTCCAGTGGTCCAGAGGCTAGGATCCTGAGCCTTCTCTTCTGAGGGCCTGGGTTCAATCCCTGGTCTGGGAACTAAGATCCTGCAAGCTATAAGATATGGCAAAAAAAAAAAAGAAAAACAAACTAGAGTAATAATAGATATTTGACAATTCAGCAAATATCAAAACTGTATCAATATATCTTGACAGAGGACACTACTTCTCAAGATATATCATCTCACTCAGATGATATACAACCGGTCAAAATTCTGTGCTCATTGTACCTTTCCTCCTGATTCACAGGCATAACAATTTACCAGTTTTCACATTTGTAATTCACAGTATATAAGTAATACAAAGTCAGGCAGAAAGGGAAAGTAAGAAATCAATAAATTGAAACCAGGAGAACAGTAGAACTATGGCAAAAAAATGAATTGTGCCTGGAAAATTATACTATATAATGACTAAAAAAAGCATGTCTTTTTAAAACATGATTTAGGTAATTTGCACACAATATATAACCGAGGTAGAAAAACCACATTAAAAATAAATTATAGCAAATAACCTTGTTATTCCTTCTATTTCATATAGGGTGTTGCTCATAATCCCCCTCCCCAAATGTTACTACTCACAACTCAATCAACCAAATGAACTATGCCTCTGAATAAAAGGAATGAATAAGGCAAGTTTGAGCAACTGGGGGATAGAAATATATAGTGATAGCTGTGGTGATACAGTTGTAACGATTAATCATTCTAAATTCTGTATCATAATAAACATAGTTGTCTCCCAGTTGTACAACAGGATCTTTGCAAATTGCTTGCTATAATCAGGCTGAGATATTAAAACAAACTCACTGATGCCAAACATTGGAATTATTTAGTACATGAAGCAGTGCTGCTATGCTCTGTTCTGTCCTTAGTCCTGATCTATGTGTCACTGTTCCCTTCTTTCTCTTACCAAAGGGTCAGTAATTTCTCAAATCCAGAAAGATTTCACACTTTGAATTCAAAAACAACATACCCAGGAAGGCACTAATTCTTTACAGCAGAAATCCATGCCAAAAAAAAAAAAAAGAAAAGAAATCCATGCCAAAATAAAGATTGTTAACTCCATAACCCCAAAGTTTAGTTATGCAGAGAATTGCTTGTGATCTCATGTTTGAAAAAAATAGTACCCACTATGTATGTTCTCACCTCTGGTTTTGGAGTTTAGCCTGGGATAGTATACAGGATATAGCGTAGGATAGTATACAGTCTCAGATATGCAGACGACACCACCCTTATGGCAGAAAGTGAAGAGGAACTAAAAAGCCTCTTGATGAAAGTGAAAGAGGAGAGTGAAAAAGTTGGCTTAAAGCTCAACATTCAGAAAACTAAGATCATGGCATCTGGTCCCATCACTTCATGGGAAATAGATGGAGAAACAGTGGAAACAGTGGCAGACTTTGTTTTTTTGGGCTCCAAAATCACTGCATATGGTGACTGCAGCCATGAAATTAAAAGACACTCCTTGGAAGGAAAGTTATGACCAACCTAGATAGCATATTTAAAAGTAGAGACATTACTTTGTCAACAAAGGTCCATCTAGTCAAGGCTATGGTTTTTCCAGTAGTCATGTATGGATGTGAGAGTTGGATGGTGAAGAAAGCTGAGCACTGAAGAACTGATGCTTTTGAACTGTGGTGTTGGAGAAGACTCTTGAGAGTCCCTTGGACTGCAAGAAGATCCAACCAGTCCATCCTAAAGGAGATCAGTCCTGGGTGTTCATTGGAAGGACTGATGTTGAAGCTGAAACTCCAATACTTTGGCCACCTGATGCAAAGAGCTGACTCACTGGAAAAGACCCTGATGCTGGGAAGGATTAGGGGCAGGAGGAGAAGGGGACGACAGAGGATGAGATGGCTGGATGGCATCACCGACTCGATGGACAGGGAAGCCTGGCGTGCTGCGATTCATGGGGTCGCAAAGAGTTGGACAGGACTGAGCAACTGAACTGAGTATACAGATCTGACTTAAAAATGAAGGCCTAAATGATAAAGACAGGTGCTATTCAAGGTATTAAATACAAATCCTCCAAGCTACTCCTTTTAACCCTGAATCGTTGTTATTAGCATTCCACCTGCAATCTTGTCCCCAGACCTTCCAGTTTAAGGCTGTACTTTTCAATCAAGTAAAAATCAAGGTCAGGTTTATTTTTTCCACTGTTACTTAGTAGTGGCAACTCTGGCCAATGCAATAAATACTGGAAAGGAGGCAAAACTAGTATCGATAGACAATGTTATTTTAAAACCCAGAAGTCCCAAGAGAATTACCCAGAAAATTATTATACCTATTAAGAGAAGAGCATAAGACTAAAATAAACAGGTAAGTAAGTAAATGTAATACAATAGAGAAGTAATACATTTTGGATAATGAAGCAATGTAAAGGTAACAATTCTTCCCAGTAAGTCATATAATATTTAATGATGTTTTAATAAAAATCTTGGCTTTTTTCTAGATACTTAATATTTGAAATACTTGGTGAGAGGGCAGTTTTAATAAATGGTTCTGGGATAACTTGTTAATTATTTGGAAAAAACTAGGACCCCTTTTCAAGCTAAATAGAAAAATTAATATCAGAATGAAAACAAGGTAAATTCATACTTTTGGGTAGGGAACAACTTCATTCACAAAAGACAGAAACATAAATAAAAACTACAAATAAATGGGAAAAAAGATTATGCCACGAGAGAAAAGTGCCAAGAAAAAAAACAATGGAGAAATTCAGCTTTACTAATACAAAAAATACAGATTCTAGTATTGGTCAGGATACAGGAAACTGACTTATATTGTAACTGGACTGTAAACTTAACAGTTTTGAGGAGGTTAATCTGGTAATATATATCAAGGATTAAAAATGTACACATCCTACTCAGCAGTTCTTCCATGTTTGAGAAATGAATCACTGGGACACTATCTCTCAAACTTTAGCGTGGATCATATTCCCCTGAGAGGTTTATTAAAACACAGATTGGGAGGGGGGTGGCATTACTTCCAGAGATTTTGATCCAATAAGTCTGGGGTGGGGCTTGAAAACTTGCATTATAACAAATTCCCTAGTGATGCTAAAGCTGTTGGCCCTGGAACCACACTTTAAAGACCACTTCAACAGGAAAGTGATAGTATACTGAAAGAAACAAAGAGGCTAAGCTCCTTCCATCTTACTGCTCAGTTGTATATGATTTCATTTCCAAGGTCATCTTATGGGCCAGTATAGATGCTGGAGTGCCAGGTACTATATCTTTACAGCTACCATGCCTGCATTATAGTTAGCAAGAATGAAGAAATGACACAGGGCATTCCTCCTTCCTTTAAAGATTCCTTGCTTAGAATCTACCATGATGTCAAAATAAAAATTCTGAGTGACAAAATTACCACCTCTCCCCAAAGCACATATTAACTGTCAGACTTAAGTGAAAGTGAAGTCGCTCAGTTGTGTCTGACTCTTTGCGACCCTGTGAACTGCAGCCCACCGGGCTTGTCTGTCCATGGGATTCTCCAAGCAAGAATATTGGAGTGGGTTGCCATTTCCTTCTCCAGGGGGTCTTCCTGACCCAGGGATCGGACCCAGGGATCGAACCCAGGTCTCCCGAATTGCAGGCAGATGCTTTAACCTCTGAGCCAGGGAAGCAGTCACATGGTCACACTTAATCCCAAAGAAAACTGGAAAATCTAGTATTTATTTTGGGTGATCTTGTGCTTAAAGTTCAGAGATCCACTGAAAGGTAAAATGGATATTGGAAGAAAACTGGCTACTTCTGCCATACACTCTTATAATCTACTCTGTACCCACCAGCCACTGTCCCTTTCAAAACATAGATCAGATCACATCACAGCCTTTCACAAAATCTTCCAACAGAGTCCCATTCCATTTAGAATAAATCATACTTCTTACTCTGACTTCAGAAGTCCTATGTCCCGACCATCCCGCTGACCTTCTGACTGCTATCTACAGCTATACAGGCCTTCTTTCCATCAACACACCAAGCTAACTCTTGCCTTAGGGACTAGTTATTCCTTCTGCCTAGACTCACTCTGCATGGCTGGTTCCTTCCTGTTATTCAAGTCCTGTGAGGGCCAGCCGACTGCTAAAGAAACTCCAGATTGTCTTCATCTTGTTTTATACATAAATAAATACACAAATAATAATACATAATAAATAAATACATAAATAGTATTTCAATTACTACTTATATTACCCACTGTTTTCTTATCTGTCTCTTCCCACTAGAAACAGGGACTTGTCTGATTCACTTATGCATCTCTAGTGACTAGAAGACTGGCTGGCCCACAACAGCACTCAAAATTAGATGAATACATGAAGTGACTAAGCACAATCCTGGTTATATCTTCTTTGTAACTACAACATACAGTACAGAGAGCCACACTAGCAAATTAACAAGCACAAATCTTGGTTAAGAATAGGCACACAGGTGACCCAGCTTCGCTTCTTTGAGCATAAGTCAGGGGACAGAAGAATAATTGATTTTTTTCTTTTTCAGATATGTTACTTCTCTTACTTTTATCAAGCTAACTCACTTTACCTTTGTTAGCACTGAAACATAACTCTTAAGTTTTCCTGTTTTCAGCATCTAAGTGGTTAAAGTAAGGTTTGGTGAACTTATCATGAGATCCCATAATGTAACAACTGCCTAACTGGTCTCCCTGCATCTGTTTTTTGAAGCGGAATGGAGTTCAATTGGAGTCCATATACTTGAGGTAGTGGTAACTTTTTGTTCCAAAGAACAAAAAAGTACCCTAATCTAATCAAACTCAATTTTACTTTTTAGTTAAAAAGGAAGATGGAGCTTGAAGAACTCTGGGATCACTCCAGCCTCTTCATGCTAATCATAGTGCCAATCACTTCAAAGAACGCATAACCGCAGAAGTGCTTTTTCTTGCCTGCAGAATGTGTTAGTCAAAACGCTCTGGAGATGGCAGTATATTTGTATGCTCTAATCATACTGGAGTTTTCCTCTGACATCCACAGCGGCTACCATCGGATTTTAACATGACCAGGTCACATTTTGATGGGTATTTTTGACATCTTCTCACCCATTAACACTGTAATTTCCAATATATTATTCCGGGCATACTTAAACCAATATATTTTAATGTCATTTTGACTGGGACAAATTGAACCTTCAGATTAGTACGCCCTTAACTTTATGAACAAATATGCTAATAAGTGTCAGTTAATCTGGGTCACTCTGATGAGCGACTGAGAGGGTGAGGCCCCACAGCAATCAAAGCAACCTTGTTTGTGTTTGCTGAGTTTTAAGACCTACCTCTCCTCCCTCCACCAAGAGTTCCTTTGAGGGAGTTCTGCTAAGAAAAGTTTGGAAACCTTTTAGGATTCCACTTTGCAACTTAAAGACCACACTAAGTGGGAATCTCAAAGTGTCCCAGGGACACATTAAAAAAAAAAATCAATTATTCTGAAGAATCATAAATTTTAAAATGACAGGGGATTGTGCTGAATGGGTAGTAACCAAGAGCAGAACTTGAATTATTCTTAGAATTTTAGATAATGAACTTTACTTATATAATAGTTTATCTTTTTTCTATCTTATTCCTAAACGGGCTGAAAATCGCTTTGACTTGAACTTATAACGTGCATGTGCGTGTATTCCAGCACCATATTATGCTTTTCCTAGTTTGGTTTCAAAACAGAAATTGGCCTCAAGTAATCAAACTATCAAATTATAATAAAACCATCATTTAGTTAGATTTCTCAACTGTCAGTATTAACAAAACACATGCATACCCATGGTGGATTCATGTCAATGTATGGCAAAACCAACACGATAATGTAAAGAAAAAAAAAATTTTTTTTCTCTAACTTTGGGAGGGGATAAAAAAGCTAGCTTTTAACAAGGCTATCTATCTTAAAAAACTTCCCTCTTAAAAGGATAACTTTTCATTATGGTACTTATTTTTCTGTATTGTTTAATTTCTTGAAAAAGATTTAAGAATGAAGGACATGAGTTATTATTTGTCACAGTCTCAAATAAGATTTTTAAAATACAGTGCCAGTTATGCACTGTAACACCATAAATTTAACCACAGTTTATACAGATTTAAATATAACTGAGTATAGGATTCTCCTCACACAAGTCTGCAGAATGAATACGAACAGTGAAAAATGGGTTTATATGCCTAATATTTTCATGTGACTATGATACTTAATTTTGATAAAAGAAGTCAAATTTTATTAGACTTGGAGCGATCATAAACCGTTAAAAGTGAATTATTCAGTTTTAACAATACAAGAAAGGTTTAAAAGCCTAGCAGAGTTATCCTTTTGTTCTCACTGCTCAAAGTAAAACCAAGAATCAATGGCATCTTAAAGAAAATTACCTTCTACTTAAAATTCCACACACTCATTATGGCTGATTTGTTTTAGTAGAAACTGACCATAGTATTCCAAACAAGACTTTTGGTAGATAATATCTGTAATTATGTAAATGTTAAATAACTGCTTCTGATAAGAACCTCTTCAACGTTGAAACAATTTACACCTTAAGAGCTACTTTTTCATGCACTGGTGCATACAATGAACGAAGCACCAGAAAAAGCCAGTATTTTTTAAAATGTAATTTTTTAAGATTAAAATCACCAATGTTTACATTGGTTACAGCAATAGGTAACACAGGCATTTGGTTTAAAAAAAAAATCAAGTGATACAAATGGGTGGGCAGTGAAACGGAAGTCTTCCTTTTATTCTTATTTCTCAGTCTCATAGATCTTTTTCTCAGAATTAACTTTTGTTAATTTCTTGAATCTTCCCAGATTCCTCCTATATACAAGCACATATCCATGAACTCTAGAAGACGTAAAAATAGCTTGCTTTCTCTCTAGTAAGCCTAAAAACAACAACAAGTTAGTCTGAGCTTTAAAAATACACCAGTGTGTAAAAATAGTGTAGGCTGCATAACATGAAAAAAAGAAATGCCAGGTATTATTGAGATTCATTGTTTCTACTGTAGCTCTGCCATCAACCACAGAATCCTTTCCTGAAAGGTGCAAACACTAAATGCTTCACGCTGGTGGCCAGAGAGGGCAGTGTCTACCAACGACAAACGCAAAGGCAGAAAAGCTGCAAAATCCTTCATCGTTCCAGGAGTATCAGAGATTCCGTCCTATCCAGCTCAGTTTCGTCAAGTTCTGCAGGTAAAGCTGTATAACAGATTTACGTGATTTCTCCCCAGAGGGGGCTACTCAGATGGAATGTCCTTATTATACTGAACATCCTAAGGGAAGGAGAAGCGAATTCAGATAAGGAGCACTATCACAAACCCTACTGTGCAAATGATTTATTTTGAAAAAGTAAAACAAAATCTTAATTTTCAAGGAATGGCGACGCAAATTGACAATTACAGACAGGAAAGACTACAGAAATTAATTTAGAGTTTTAACATTTTAATATCATGAGGAAATCATTAATGATTTATGGAGTGACTACGAAACAAAGTCCTAGGTTACCTTCGTACAAATTATACATATACAGAGGATAGCTAAATTGCTGATACCTCAATGATAAATTTAGAAACATATGGAGTAATTTTTGCTATTAAAATTTAACGCAAAATCATACTGAATTTTCCAGTAAAACAAAATTCCAAAGTGTTAATGGGTGGGAAAACCCCAACATTTTTCACTGTACAAATATTAAGCTACAATGAAAAGCGACCTATGGTACCGCTAATCAAAGCCTTACCCTATATTTTGAAGAAGAGAACATTTCGTAGCATAACAAATACACAGCTATTCAGTTTTCAATTTAAGTCACTAGCAGAAAAGAGAAGCCCTTTATTGGTAGTGGTGTTTTCCTCCGAGGGCCGAAAAAAAAGGATTTATTCAGTTCGATTTTCAGAAACAACTTCGTCTCACAATCTTAATTATCCATGTACATACATTTTAATCTCATATTACACCTCCTGGAAAATGCAAAGAAGCTGTAGTATGTTTTGGAGCTTTGCGTACTTGGCAAGCCGACTGTGTTATTTCCCGGTACACCAAATCAGAAAGACTCAGACGGAGGCGGCAGGGTACCCGAGGTCCGGGAAGCGCCCGGGCGCAGCCCCGAGCCGCGTCTCCGGGCCGCGGCGCCCGCAGTGGTGCCGCAACCTCGGCGGCCGCAGCAGGTGGGACCCGGCCGGCGGGCAGGCCGTTTCGCCGCCCGCCACCGCGGGGCTCCTCGAGAGCCGCTCCGCGACGCCTCAGCCGGGCTTTGTATTGTTCGCTGGGACTGACTTTCTGTGGCTAATCCTGAAAAGACCGGCCTCCGCTCCACTCACACGAACCCTACAACTTTGCAGAGCGATGCACGGAATTCCGAGGAAGAGGCGCGAGGGCGCAGCTCCCGGGGCGGGCCGGCAGGGGCCCCCGCCGAGGGCTGGGAAGGGAAGCAGCGCTGGGGGGACGAGCGGATCCTGGCGGGCGCGGGGACCCGCGGTCCGCCGGGGCCAGACAAAGGGGCGCGTCGGGCAGCGACGCGGAGGGCCGGCCTCGCCCGCAGGGGGCGCCGTCCGCGGCCCCGGGCGCTTACCTTTGAGGACCGAGCAGAGCTGCTCCAGGGCCATGATCCCAGGCGGCCCGCGCTCCGCGAGGGCCCGCGGCGGCGATGAGGCGGCGGCGGCGGCGGCGGCGAGGCGCTCACGGCTCGGGGCGGCTGCAGCCCCGCTGCGTCCCCATCGCCCGCCACCAGGTCGCTCCCCGCGGGGCAGGGCTCAGGTCCTGCGGCCCGCCATGCCCGCGACCCCCGGCGGGCTCTCGCGCTGACCCAGCCCCCCGACGGCCGCCGCCTCCCGCTCCACGGCGCTCCGTCCCATCGACCGCCTGGGAGCCCAGGAGCGCGGACGCGAAGCCCGGCGCCGGCTGCGGCCGCTCCGCCTGCGGCCGCCGCGCGGGCCCGGGCGAAGTGCTGAACACTGAGTTTTAAGCCAACTTTTCACTCTCTTTCACTTTCATCAAGAGGCTCTTTAGTTCTTCTTTGCTTTCTGCCATAAGGATGGTGTCATCTGCATATCTGAGGTTATTGATATTCCTGGCAATCTTGATTCTGGCTTGTGCTTCACCAAGCTCAGCATTTCTCATGATGTACTCTGCGTATAAAAGTTAAGCAAGTAGAGTGACAATATACAGCCTTGACATACTCCTTTCCCGATTTGGAACCAGTCGCTTGTCCCATGTCCAGTTTTAACTGTTGCTTCTTCATCTAAATACAGATTGCAGGATGAGATGGTTGGATGGTATCCCTGACTCAATGGACATGAGTTTGAGCAACTCCCAGAGATAGTTAAGGACAGGGAAACCTGGTTTGCTATAGTCCATGGGTTGCAAAGAGTCAGACATGACTTGATGACGGACCATCAGCAACTTAAGTGGCCCTTCCTTTTCAGCCCTGATCTCTCCTCCCAGATCTACCCACGTCAGACCCAATCAGAATTGTTCCTCACATTTTCTCAACAGAGAGGTAGTATGTTGGTTGGGCCAATGGCAATGTGAAATCACACAGTGATCCATTAAAAAGTCCAAGTCTGCCCGTGTTATCTTAAGTCACTGAGCAAATTATTTCAAATCTATGAGCCTACTTCCTTCTTTATCAAGTGTCACAAGCTTCTTCTGAAGGAGTTTGTACCCACAAGTGCTGAAGGTACTGATCAACACATTATTAAGCTACTATTGTTGTCCTGCTGCCCTCCATGAGGGTTCCACAAGGGAATACACATCATTGGTACATAACAGTAATTCTTTGCAAACATTTCCTTTCTTACCAAGTATTTATTGTCCTCTTAGCTAGAAGCTATGTACAACATTGTATCCCTGTTCTTTGAAGTAAAAGGCTTTTGTTTCCTAGACCTTCCAGTCTTAAAAGTCTGACTCAGGACCTAATGGTTAGAAAAAGGAGATGTAGAAACAAAGAATAGTCTGGGAAACTGGTTACAATTTATATGCTAACCCAGCCTCACAGAACTCACAGTTCCCTGAAAGATGGATGAAAGCCTGACACACATTCCTAAGCCATTTTAATAGGAAGTAGACCCAGTCCCCCGACAGATGAAAAGCTGATTCAAGAACATGGACCCTAGACTGGTTGAAACCAGGTTGATGAAACTTCACCTTGATGCCAACCAATCTGAGGATTGTGCATGAGCTAATCACACACCCTGAACCCCCATTCCTTACACTGCATTTAAAACCCTTTCCCTGAAAGCCATCACTGTGGGGGAGTTTGGATCTTTTGAGCATGAACTGCCTGCTCTTCTTTGCTTGGTTCCTGAAGCAAATGCTGTGCTTCCTTTAATACAACCTAGGGTCACTAGATGGGCTTTACTATGCACAGGTGAGCAGACCCAAATTTGGTTCTGTAACATGCCTAGATTATCATGCACAGCACTTTGGAAGCTGAATACACACACACACACACACACACACACACACACACACACACACACACA